>JAECUM010000620.1:0-114849 GCA_016617855.1 Megalonaias nervosa
AAAAAACGATTAATGTTGAAACACATGGTGTTGAGACGCTACTCGTCTTACATGAAATCTATGCTACGTAACAACCCAAGCGTTACCTCTATTGTCACTGTCTCAGCAATGAAACCGGATTTAGTGTGACATTTTTCTACACCTGTTACCGCTGGTGAATCGCGTACACTTGAAATTGCATTGGCGTCATTATGAGTTTACTATAGTTGGCCTAATATTTGATTACAAAAGTGTGGTGGTCTTGATGCAAAAAGTTTCATCTGTTTTACTCAGATAGTTGCGCCACCTAGAATAATATTGAACTCCCTGCAGGCATGTACGACACGACATTGCAATGATCAAGGGAGAATTTGCACGAAGAATCAAACTGTTGGCCAGAGAGACCCAAAAATTGTATACGTGCACACGATTCAACGCTCAGTTCGGTCGAATCTGCAGCATATGCGAATCGCATAAAACGGTCCTCAACAAAATCATTTTTAAATTGGCCTGACGACATTCCAGAAACTTTTTACGCATAGGATATCATATTGTAATCAGCCAAAGGGGACTCTTTACCGAGCAGATCCAGCCCTGACGTGAATTCTGCTATAAGTCATTTGTTTCCCCCTTATTTACAAGAACTCCTCGACAACAAGCGTTGTCTACTGGAAATCCTAGCAACGCGCCCGGCTTTTAAATAATATTACTTTAATCAATGAATGACCACAAGTATCACAACTACACATTTGCATCACAACTTCACAAATGCATGGCAACCTCAAAACTGCATGGTTTCTCCTTGTTAGTTTTCCGTAAAGTAGTGCCTGTACTTCAGGTAGTTGAAACATAAATACATCTCAAACACCAAATAACTGGGGACCATTTTCCAACTACGATCCCTAAGTCAGTCAAATCATGATTTTAAAGCCTCTTTTTGCATGTCACTGTACATCATATTTACCGCCACTGCAACAATAAAGGGCGTCTTCAGATAATGGTACAACCCCTTCCCTGTTATTCCATTGTACAGAATATCAGTCTCTATCACAAATAGTCCACATGGAGATAACAATCAATCAACACAATCAGATTTGAATAGGAACTACATGTCTCCATGCCCATTTATGCGGCTCTGACCTGAACTCACCACGAAACTAAACCATGCCAACATGAAATCTCATTAACACGGCACTCTGTGACGTTTGCCCCTAGCAGTTATCTAATGACTCGGGCTGAGGAATATTTCCGGAACCACCGACTTCCCATAATCAAACAAGTAATCACAAAAATCTAATAAATCCTTAAATAGAAACGTAAATACAAATGGCACATGCCCTAGATTTATTAGAACATTTCGCCTGACATTGTCGGGATTACCTCAACGATTCAAATCAATTAAACCTGTGCTGGTATCAGTGGCAGTTATGAAAGCAGGTCTGAAACAACAAGTGTAGCTGTTCAGGGTTATACACTGTTTGGACTTTTGGGGTTTTCCCCAACTGTGGAATAAGGTGGTTTGATATCAGTTAGCCCTGCGTCGCCTGTTTAT
This sequence comes from Megalonaias nervosa, assembly GCA_016617855.1. Classification (NCBI taxonomy): domain Eukaryota; kingdom Metazoa; phylum Mollusca; class Bivalvia; order Unionida; family Unionidae; genus Megalonaias; species Megalonaias nervosa. Next base: position 1,532 of record JAECUM010000620.1, read on the forward strand.
CTTTCGTGTCATTATAATCGGTTGTCACATGTTCGGTTTAGGGGCCCCGAGTGGCCAAGTGGTCTAAAGCGCTCTCCGTTACGGATCACTACCATCTCACCTCTGTCTGCGTGGGTTCGAGTCTAGGATTCGGCGAATGTGGATATGTGAGAAAGCTTGCCAGTAGCTTCTCGTGGGTCGGTGGTTCTTTCCGGGGATTTCCCGGTTTCTTCCTCCACCATTAATACTGGCCGCCATGTATAGCCTATCGTGTGCTGAAAAATGGCGTTAAGCCCCACAACAACAACAACAACAACAACATATTCGGTTTACCCTTGTTGATCAAGACGGGAACATTGTAGATCTTCGAGGTGGAACAGTCACAATACAACTGTACATTAGAGAGCGACCTGACATTTAAATATAATAAGAGTCGTACGTGGACGTATAATACATATTACGGGACTGGCCTTGGTGACGTAGTTCAAGTGTTATTTGCAGGGACACCAAACGTGTCATCGCGTTTGTTAGTTTTAAAAAATATTTTATTTTATTACATGCTATTGTAATGTAATATTGTATGCTGGACTTGACCTTGTCCAATATCGAGTTCATTTCTACTTGACCTGATTGACTTTTTTTAAATTTCATTTTATGTAAACAACTAATGCATAGCTAAATTATTTTCTATGTGTATGGGCTTAATATCACGATCTTTATTAATAGATGATGTTTATTTGGGTCAGGGTTTTAGACTTTCCTAAGTGAATTGTACAGGTTATGGTTTTGATTTTGTAAACATCAAGATCATTCTTGAAGGTTATTTTTCATTAGGTAATGGGTTTTGTTTAGAATATGCTAATTGTGACCTGAGCTCAAGTAGAGAACTACATAATCGTGTGTATTGTGAGGACTTGGTCATTCGTGCTTTAACGTCTAGCACTTTCAAGTTGTATATTATATGTTGTGACCAGTAGTTTTAGGCTGGAATCTCTTTTGTTCAAATTATTGAATTCATGTGATTATTTTCTCTGGAAATACAAAAGAACTCTGATAAAAATTCTTGGATAAAGACATTCACTGGAATTTATAGTATATTCAAACCTGGAATTATATTTCTATGATTCAACAAAAGACTGCTGACACATCAGCATTTTAATAGCTACCACAGACACGTCATCGACTTCAGTTTTGGGCTTTTTTCTGGACTTATTCTGAATTTTATTCAAAACTTTAAATTACTAGGACTTGTGTCTGTAATTCTTGGATTATTTTGGGATTTTGATTCGCAATACCATAAGTTCTTTTTTCTCATGTTTACTTTGTATTCTAGGGAAATAAAATTATGTGTTAAATTTTACAAAGCTTGTTCTCTTTCACTCTTTTTGGATACTTATTTTAAGAGCATAGCCTCGTAACACAGTCGATAAACAAGTCGCATTGCGAGTCGTTGATAGTATTAAAAATGTAGCTGCTGATCGATTTTGGAAGTTTGGATTGTGAGTGGTTCATTCGATTCGAAATCGACTACAATGACTCGAACACTATCAAAAGTGGTTTAACGAAAACCGATTACATTACCATCGACAAAAATAATGCGTCACGGTTGGTAAATTTATTGATGAAGCCGCTCAACAGTGACTGTCCGATTCAACAGCGTGTAGCTCTATCTGCTATTGCTAAATTAGTGATTGGAAGTGCCACATTAAAACGGTATTAGGTAAAATCAATATTATATAATTATATAGTACGTATGTGGACATGGCCCATTTCAAAGCCATATTAGATCTTGTATCTGATATAGGTGCTTTTATTAGTTGATCGAAGTAAAAGAGATCGTCAGTATTACTCGTACCTTGCAAGCTTTTTTTTTTTTTTTATAATCAACAAAAGAAAATAGAATTATAAGTGCAAGACACCTAAAGGTTTTTTTTCTTCCATGTGAGGTACTTTTGGAAATTAAGGAAAAACTTGTACAGGACGAAAATACCAATTATCCCGCCAATGCCCAATTTGGATATGTCAACAACGGTATCATGGCATTGTTCAACAGTACACGTTATTTCATCAATTGAAAAGAAATCGAAGCAATTCTTGACAACGTTGATATTACCACGATGATTTTTGGACTCGTCTGATATAGTTATGATTATGCGAGATCAGCTGGTCCGACAATGATGTTTATCAAAGATGCAGCAAATAATGCAGATAATAGACAGTGAACTTTTAAAAACGTCAGAAACTCCGCGTGAGATGCGAAAACGCTTGCTGTAAATAGCGTCAGCTCGATCTTAAAACTTGGGTTTGGACAGCCTCGATCACTGAGCTTTTCAATGAGACGTATGAGGATCGTTAATGCGCCTGTGGATAATGCATATAGTAATTGATAGAGCAATTGAACCTTGAACCTGATATATTTTCAAAAAATAATGTCCTATCATAAAGCGATGGTTGACCTTTGTTAAAACTATCTTAGGAAAATAAAAGACACAATAAAAAATACAAATGTTGTTTCACATTGAGGCTTTCTTCAACAAAGAAGAAAATAATAATAATAATAATAATAATAATAATAATGTGGACTTAGTACAGCGCCTCATCTTTAGAAGCACTAAGCGCTTTACAATATTAGATAACACGTAAAACTATACATAACGACAAGATTACTATAACAAATTTCATTAAATTACAAAACAAAAACATGCTGACAGTAATTAAGGAAACGAACAATATTAAGTCGTTAAGTCTGTTCTGGTAGTTGAAGTAACTGAGTTTAAAGAGCATTCTTCAGTAAGATCATATTGTCCTTGTGTCCAAGATCAAAAGGCAATTCTTTGGACATAGCTGGACTCTGGGACGCATTAAATGTTGTCCGTCATACTTTTAACAGTGGGGACAATGAGAATACGACTGTCGGAAGAGGAGTAACATTTCTAGTTGGGTATACATATGGGTGAGGTCAGAGAGGTATATTGGATGGAGCTAGTCAACGAAATGTAGCATAGTGAACAGATATTGTGTTTGATTCTGCATCGAACGGGCATCCAGTGGAGGTTACAGAGCGGGGGAGGCGGGTGCTCAGTTCTTCGCACTCTAAGGATAATCCGAATAGCTGTTTGTATAGGTACTGAGCCGAATCAGATAAGAGTGAATTATAATAGTCCAGCCTTGAAAAGTACTAAGGAACACACAAGCTTTAGTGGCATTAACCGAAAGATAGGGGCTGATGCGTTTAAGCTACATATATGCAGCCTTGCATATGTTCATTACATGCTGCTGTAATGATAAGAGTACTGTCGAGAGTGACACCTAGGTTTCGTACTGACGGTGTGAATTTAATGGTGATATTCCTGATACTGATTGTTTCAGGTAAAGGGTGTGAATGAGAACGTCTTCGCGTGATAATCAGGATGGCTTCAGTTTTATCATCATTCATCTGTAGCTTGCATGTTACATGTCATCCATGACTTCACGTTGATGATGTACCCCTCTACGCTCTAGAAGATATCCTCAACTTAAGCTTTGCAGCATGGTTTGTACATTTGAGTATCGACATTGTACTATTGGTGAGACACCGGATGTCAGTCTACGACACTTGAGAGTGGCTAAGTGAATAGAATGAAGATAACAGGGCCGAGAACAGAGCCTTGTGTAACACCAACCCACAAATAAACTTGGCTAGAATGTGTTCCATTTTTGGATATAATTTGTGTCATGTTGACTAAGTGGTACTGGAACCCAAGTAAGGTTGTATCGTGAATACCAAATGCAGGCTGGAGACGGTGAAGTAATATATTGTGCTCTCTTGAATCAAATGCCGCAGACAAGTTAAGGAGGGTGATGACTTTAATCTTTCAACTATCCAAAGCAGAGAGAAGGTCATTAACTACTTTCGGAATGGCGGTTTCAGTACCTTGGCGAGGGCGATATGCCGACTGTACATTGCTAATAAGCTATTTGTGTTCAGACGAGATACGAGTTGGGATAGAACAACTTTTTTCAGAGATTATTGGCATGAATAGGAGATTACATACAGGGCAGTATTTCTTTAAACCATTATGGTCAAGCATCGGTTTCATCAACATAATCTTTACAATGACAGTTATGAAAAATGATTGGAATTCACCGGATGAGAAGTATTGATAACATCGGCTAGTGAAGGCATTATTGAATAAGCACTCAAGCAGCAGTTATACTGTAATCGGGTCGAGTTCACGTGACTGTGGGACGCTTTTCATCACAGTTATATGTACTAAATCCACAGAGACAGGTTCAAATGCTGTTAAAATGTCCCTTCGTGGTTGACCCAAACACAACTTGAACGGCCTCATATAGCCAAACTAAATAACACCTGGATGGCATTAAAATTATCTAAATCAGCGGTGATGCAAATGCAAAGGAAAAAAAGAAAAGAAACGGTGGAATATTTCCATTTCTTACAACGGTTTCAGTGTTGTGATCAGCAACGGCTCCAGCGGTTGCAAAAGCGACTGTGTTGTCGGAACAGCATCAGGAATGGCTCTAAAAAAGCGGTCGGTGGAAAAGGCCTTCGATTACCAAGAACAAATCGTCGAATAACATCAGAAAGAGGTCTTCGATTACGCGGAATAAAACGCCAAAGGCCATGTATTCATTAACCAATCTTGATTTACTCTCGATGGCAAAATTAGTCAAGCACTTTCGTTGTGTCTATACGCGAAATGATCGATGGTTCCGCGCATACATGAAACCGGTATTGTTGCCCTGGATTTCACAATAGGACCTGGCACTCACTGGGTTGCATATATGGTGACACGTAACCATTTATTGCATATTTGACTCACATGGACTTGCACCACAACTTTTATTTAACCCGAGATGATAGCGCCCATGGCGAACGATAACTGTGTATTCGCCTCGACCTATACAAACTCAGTTTGGTGGCCCCATATATGGTCATCTTGTTGTCGAAGTGTTGCTTGCACTGGTGCGTTCAACAACACTTCAACACTTATTGGTTTTACATTAAAATACGTTTAATATTATACAAAATGTTTATTAATATTTACGGACGTTATTCGACTAAACGTGGTGCCAATATGGAACTAAGCAGGCTTGCCACCATAGCGTATTGACTGAGTTTGCTAGTCGTGTTGCTGTTGATGTCGACCTTGGCGAGTGTATGATTTTTCAAGATCAAACTGGTAAATTACAAACGTCTAACTTGGACATTCAAGATAATGTTTATCAGGTCGTGAGGCACTGTTGCAGTAATCTGGCTTTGATCAGCGAATACGGGGGAATAAGGCACTGGTACATGGACGCTTTATATAAAAGAATATGTTGATAATGGTGATGCTACAACAAAACAATATGTGGATGAACAGATTGCAGATGTGCACTAACCACCACGTGTAGTAACTGCATGGAACCAAATTCAAGGAATATTAATCAAAGAAGGAGAGGAAGAAACAAACATAGTAGCCTTAGCAAATGGCTTATTTGTGTTGGATTCTTATGCACATGGTTTTGTTAAACCTAAACATCACATCTTTAAGTTGCGCGAGTCAGGATCATACTTGTTTATCATAATATTAAGTAAAGATACATGGGTCGACTGGTAATGTTGATAAATGATATGTATCATCAAGTTAATGTTGATAAATAATATGTATCATCAAAGTTTTGAATTGGTACCAGCAATATCAAGTAGCGAGTAAAAGAACCTTGGCGAATTTTATATCACCATTAGTCACCTGAGATGAAATTCAGTTCGAAGTACTCAACATTTATCACCAAGGGTACTCAACCATCTTTGATGTTTGTGATTAAAACTAGATTTATCATTACACATAAGTAATGGATTTTGACTGCGGTGATGAGGTTGTGGAACTTAACGACACAAATGATTGATGACTTAACAAAGGATGCTAACATTGATAATTATTTTGTTCCATTAGTCAATGAATATCTGCTTCAGATTGCGTTATCAGACCCTCATATACCCTAAAATATAATTTTGTTAAAGATCAAATAAAAATGAAACATTGGAATCACCCTGATGTACCACTAAGAACTCGAATAGATTCTGGAATAATTGCATTAGCACGTGAAAATGCTTAATCGTTGACTGCACCACCAAGTACGAAATCACTCAGGGATTGTTCTTACAACGATGAAGTGGAATTCATCGCTGATTCCGTCCTGGTTACCTTTTCCAATGAATATGTTAAACAAATATTAACTCAGCCGAGGAAAGAAAGATATCGACTGTTATTCAACAAAGAAGCACTTGTTTCGGTAACAGTTATTGGGCGAAAACGAGAACGATCGTTTAAGGCACCAGGCAAGGGTGCAACCAGTTTATTTTTAATGGCCCCAAGAAAGTAGAATTGTTGAAAACATTGAAAATTTAAATATTCTTTAAGCAGAGATCTTTTTATGATTGTATGACAGTTGTACCAGAAAGAAATGGGTACATGATTAGAAGTGCGCTTGTCTATTGCACCCAGACGTGATGAGACTGGAGATGGTGTGCCTGTCTTGTAATTATACTATGCGATTACATTATTAATAGAAGAACTATGACAGATGCTCAATGTTACCGACTTGAAAAAAATAATCGAAGGGGAAAAACATCTACAAATTGAAATCACCTAGAGAACCGCGTTGATTATGAAATGCAAACGCGTGTTTGGTAGTAGATGCTATTTGGATACGATTACATTCACCAATATAAATGTATTCAGAACTACTTGCTGCGACACAAAATAGTCTTTATATGATTAGTAAACTGTACTCAGAGATTACTGAGGATAAAATAATTAGTATTGTTGAGTTCGTGACTGTGTTGGTGGGAATGAAAAGTCACTGATAACTCCGATCACAAATAAGGAATCGTGTGGTATCAGATTTACACGAAGTAAAAGTCGAATAATTTCCTTAAAACAAAATGTATAAATACCTACCCACCAAAACAAACAATTTGTATGGTTATCGTCGACTTAGGTACACTAAAATGTCTTCAGAATCACTGAGTTACGCACACTACTGATCGACTAGCTATCTGCTGATGTTTACTTCGGAAAAATAATCAGAGTAAACCACTATAATTCGCCTTTGTTTTATTCATATTTGTTGTTGTCTGGCAATTATTTTCGTTTTTGTTTCTCACCATATGGTGCATACTTACGCGTATGACGGTGACATTGGTAATCATCAAATCATGGGGTATATGAGGCTGTAATTTACAGCAATGCCAAAAGTCCTAAATCCCTATTAACGTGCTACTTAGTTTGTTGGTATGATTGAGTATAATAGTGGGTCTGCAAACCATTATATCCCCTAGGTGTGCAAGACAGAGAGTCAAAATTCTCCTTAGTGTCAAAATTTGGGGTCAGACTGAGTAAAAAAAACAAAAAAAAAAAAAACTTTGGTGTCAAAACTGGGGGGCAAATTTAAAATTTGGGGGTCTCTGAAGTGCAAATGAGGGTAAAGAGAAACACTGACAAACATTCTTTTATGTATGTTTCTGTACTAGTGGGTTTACAAACACTCTTGTATGTTTGAATGTTTCTGTGAAAGTATGTGTAGCAACTTTTCCTACTTATTTCTTTGGATGGCAGTGGGGTGTGTTGGGGGTGGGGGTGGTGGATATTAATAAAAAAAATCAAATAACTACACAAATCTCACAGTCTACATGCCCAAGACATCAAAGGTTCAGTAATCACGCGATATCAACAGTAATCCCATTCATTAAGCGGAAAGCACACGTCAGTGCAGTAGTCACATAATACTATATAAACATCGTTGACACCTGTCCTATGCTTAGTTAATCTGTCTTTCTCCCGGTTGCTACAACAGCGACAGGTGTTTGGTCGCTGTTTTCAGAATTAATATGTTGCGGATTATGCCCACTTTGTTTTTGTTTTGTTTGTTTGTTGGGGGGGGGGTTCTGTTTGGGGTTTTTTTGTTTTGTTTTGTTGGGGGGTTGTTGTTGTTGTTGCTTTTTTCAAACATTACGCGACTTGCGTTTAATTTTTTGTCCAACAACATCTGAAAGAGCTTTATTATTGATATCACGTGACTATTGATGTTTTGTACAATACTGAATTTATTGTTGATATCATACAGGTTGTGAGATTTGTGTAGTCATGTAAGAAGTAATGCAACAAATTTCATCAACGCTGTAGTTTTGTCTCGTCTTTCAGCTTATTAAAGACAGCAAATATTATACTCGCAATTTGTGAGAAAATAAATTATCTTCCTATCTTTTTTCTTGCAGGTATGGCTCGATATCGGGTCATTTAAGTTTACAAGGTCGACTAGTAAGCGGCTATCCTATGCCGCCATCGTTAGGCAACTGGCTCTGACCCTACACCCCAACATAAATGTCAAAATAATTAAAATCGGGTGCTAAAGGTCAGAGGAAATTCGAACTAATTTTGATAGATACATATAATTCTTATGGTATGGATTAATGATACAAATTATCGTCAATTTTTAAATCCCAAAAATAAATTCCTCTGATTATATATTGGACCTATCGCACATGTTTGCCAATAGTAACTCCCGTATATTCTGGATACACCAACAAGCTCGGCCGACAAGGGGAGTGGGGTAATCGGGGATATATCCCCCGGACCCCCTTACGGGGCCCGGGCCGAACAACACTTTTTAATTTTATGAAAGACAAATTTTGTTTGAACAAGAACTAGGAGAGGCCCAGGTGTTTCTTACCCCAGGGCCCGTGATCTCTTTCTACGGTCCTGCCAACAAGAATGTGTTCCGCACCTCTTTTTTATGTCAGATAAAAGAGACAAAGAACAATTTGTTGGTCTATAAACATAGGTGCACAGTTAGGGACCGTAGGCGCGTAGCTAGACCATTTCTTATCATACGCAAGTACAGAATGATGAAGGCTTTCCCCTCTCGTCTCGTTGCGAACAAGAAAGTGGTTGCGTATATTCAATGTAAGCACTGGTCATGAAATCATGGAGTGATTTTTCTCATATCAAGGTTGACTGCAATACTAACAAATCATTAGAATAATTGGTTTAAATGCATCATTTTTTTCTTGTTCAAATGTTCGTACGCATGTCTACGTACAGGCAGCACGCGCTTGGACTGGCCGATGAAGTTTAGAGGGATATACTTTCTTTTGATTAAATAAATATTAATTTTTGTGAACTAAACTAATGAATATTATAAGTTCTTTTTTGTACAAATGAGAACAAGAATATCTTTCTCAATATGGGGGGGGGGGCAAATTTGTTTTCATAAAAATCGCAGGCCTGCACTGCCACCCCACCTCCCTCCTTTCCAAATGCAAATTGTAGGTGTTCACTTCTGACGCATTGAAATCATTCACAAATACGGTGTAAAAAAAAAAAATATAAAAACCAGACTCTGTGTGGCAGCGCCGAAGCGTTTCATTGTGACGTCAAATTTGTTTATTGTGACGCCTGCCGCAGGTTGCCTGGTATCATTATCAACCTTGTGCTCAATCACTACGAGTAAAGACTTCTTTACCTTTTCATTCTACGTTTTTGTAAAAATCTTCACATTCTGCACAAAAGTCAATAGAGATAAAAATGAGTGTGATGCAGTAAATTGTGCTGAATTCTCCAGGTTGTATTTCCCACCAAATTTTAAGTGGACGTGGCAGGGGTAGGGGAGATTACCCGCTGTGAGAACTACGATGTTTCCGTTTTCCGCGAATTCAGGAATGCGGCATATAGTCTTAGTATAGACGCAGGTTAGGGGAGGGGAGGCAGCCGGCTCGTGCTGTCTTCCACCCCCTTCAACAAAAGGGGTCGCGAAACAACCGGAACGTTTCCGAGAGTATGTTTATATTTTATAGTTAGAAGATTAAAATTTTGCCATGGGGAGTAGTTTACTGGGATGAACCACCACCGGGTTTCGACCCACATGTCCATCGCTTTCGTTTATTAGCACGCTCCGCACCCTCTTCCACGCCACGGGGATGGAAAGAAGGGTGCGTGAGGCTGACGTAAACAAGTAGTTGAGGGGTTCTGGGACGGTACTCAAATGGTACCCCAACCACTGTAACTGCTCCATTATTTAAACGTTCATGGCCTAATGTTTACTATCTAGTATTGTTAAAAATGACTGGGTTACTATCATTTCGCTATGGACACTATTTTGATTCAGGCGTACCCCCAATCATTGTATTGCTGTAATTGGCACAACTACTTGATTTCACAAAATATACTTTTTTATTTACAACTTTGTCCCTTTCGTTGGACCCCTTTTAAGGCATTAGCAAGAAGAATAAAAGCATTTAAAGGATCATGTATAAAGCTGGCAACACTGTTGAACGCCTTCCAAAAATGAAATTGTTTACAAGTCAAAGTTTTATGGCTCTCAAACACTCAAAAATTATAAGCGTTTTCAGAATGTATTAAAAATCAGTGTATAAAAGCCTCATGCTGACTTTGATTCTGTTGTGTTAAATATTTCTTTAAAACAAAGTATTTTGATATCTGGATATTACTAAAATAAATAAGTTTTACACAATATTGGCCTTATATCTTCCTTGCAGTGCTAATATCAGCATATAGTTTACACCATGGCTTGTGGACTTAAGCCATTTAACTTAAGATGCGCACAACAAAAAATACAGACTGAATTCTTACTGCTTGTATTGCCTAGATTACAGTTGGTAAAAATATTGAATAATCTGCCACTAGAGCAAAACTATATTCTTAAGTTATAAAACCTGACCAAAACATTTACATTCATTTTTCTATTGATCCTGTAAACATGCAGTTGCAGAGTTGAAGCTACTGATAGTATCAGTGACCATTATGGATTGAATACATGACCACTATGGTAACCCATACGTTTATAGGGATTTTTTCAAAATAGCTTTGAACGTCACAAATGGCAAGGCACAGTCTCTGTCTATCCATCCATCTGTTGAAATTGTAAACTTTGGGTTCAAGGTTATTAAGTTCAGTATCTCCAATGTTAATGGCTACATTTTCAACCAACTCCAATGTTAATGGTGTTAATGGTTATATTTTCATCAGACTCCAATGTTAATGGCTATATTTTGAACAGACTCTAATGTTAATGGATATATTTTCATCGGACTCCAATGTTAATGGTTATATTTTAATTGGACTCCAATGTTAATGGCTACATTTTAAACAGATTCCAATGTTAATGGCTATATTTTCTTCAGACTCCTGAGTGTTAATGGCTACATTTTCAACAGACTTCATTGTTCATGGCTATATTTCCATTGGACTCTAGTGTTAGACTCCAATGTTAATGGCTATATTTTCATCAGACTCCAATGTTAATGGCTACATTTTCAACAGACTGCAGTGTTAATGGCTATATTTTCATCCAACTCCAATGTTAATGGTTATATTTTCATCGAACTTCAATGTTAATGGCTATATTTTTATCAGATTCCAATGTTAATGGCTACGTTTTCATTAGACTTTATATAATAGTTTATATAATAATTTCTCAGAAGACACAAAAGTGCAACACCTAGGGATTTTAAAGTTAAATGGTCAAACACCAAGGTCTCAATGGGTCAAGGATTCTTAGAGTCACATGGTCAAACACCTTGGTCTCTATAGGTCAGTTTTTAACATTTAAGGAGTGATATTATCATAGGTTTTTCAGACAGGTTTGCAATATGTATTACAGACAATTAAACTTTTTTTGTGCTGATTGTTAAATGACTAAATGAAAAGGTTACAGGTTGAATTCTGTAAAGCCCATATTAGCAACTTCAGTGACTTTTTGATCTGGGTTTAATTGTAACATCCTTTAAAACTGAAGTCAAGGAAAAAGGTAAATGTCATAAGAATAATTCTGTTTGGTGTCTAGTTAACTATTTGATGAAAATACATTGGGAAAAGGATAAAGGAAAACAAAATAAATTTTGTATTTCAGATTCAAGATCAAGTGTCATCAATCATGGCCAGGAGATCAGCTTCACCCCTACCACCAGATGGTGGCTGGGGTTGGATGATTGTCTTTGGAACATTTATGGTCCATTTCATCCTTGATGGAATATTTTACTCTTTTGGAATTTTGTTTGCTGAATTTGTTGACTACTTTCATACATCCAAATCAGAAACTTCCTTAGTTGTTTCTCTTGCTATGGGAATTCCTTTCCTAATCGGTAAGTCATAATCAATAAAGATACGTTCACTCATCATGTCATAATTTGCTTTTGTACTGGACAAAATCATTAGCATCACATTAGCTGGACAAAATCTTTATCATTAGCGTCACATTTTCATGTCAGTAAGGTCATCTTTAAACTGTTCAACTAATCTTGAGAACTTTGATGGACATTTTATTCATAGGGTCCAAAGAATATACTAGAATTTTGTGAGCTATCAAAATTTTGGGTTAAAAGGGTTGCTTGTATAGTTCTGTTGATGCTATATGTATCTCACTCTGTTTGTTAGCAAATATCATTTTTTTAACAATTTTGATTTTATCAAGTCAAACTTGCATGGAAGATTCTGTTGGAGAGTTGCAAGAACTTACTGGGATTTTTATGTTCTTGTGATACTATACCAGTGTTTATCTACAAATGGCTTCACGTAAGTCATTTGACTCATCAAGGCAAAAAACAGTGAGTCAGAATCCAAACCTATGAGCCCTATTCAAGCCGATGATCAGACTTCAGTAGTATTTAGAAATAATTATATTGTTTAAATACACAACAAAAATATTAGTTATATAATGTGACTAAAACCAATAAGGCAGTTCCCTTGCCAGAAACATCTGAACATTCTATATTTGTTAAAAATCATGTTGATGGTTTCATGTCATCAGAAATAATCTGAGCTCATATGACAAGCCGTTTATTGTTGGATATGTCAGTGCTTTCATCTTCCATTGCTGTCACAAATGACAAATTTTGCAGGTCACATATAAGACTATCCTCAACAGCGTTTGATAGGCTCTCCAGTACCTCTGAACAGGTAGTGGCCAAGTCATACTGAATGGCGGAATTCTTCAAAGTGCCAATGGCATCAATTTCTTCAGTTGTTAAATTGTGTATTAAATTAGGAAGAGATTTGTATTTCAAAAAAGGAATGTCTTCTTTACTCAGCCAAATGGACACACTTAAGTAGCACTTTCACTGCTATGTCTTGTTTGTAAAACTACATTAAAATCTGCCTGGTGCTGTGGACCTTCAATCAGCAGTTTTTGTTCTGGTAACCAAGCATGCCTAGCCAGTGTACAGTTCTGAAAGTTATTTTTTTTGCACATTTGGTCATGGAGATTTTTTTTTAGCCTCTGTACATATATGACAAAACATAAAGGCATCTTCACTGCCACATTCTTCACTCGACTTAACTTCTTTTTGAAAACATAGCAAACTGTATGTTTTCAACTATTGCTGCACAAAATTTTACGTTTTCTCTTACGAGTAACCGGTACCTCATCTTTAGATGATGAAGGCTCCACTGGTTTGACAACAATACTATTATCGACGGTCGGTTGTACAAACGCGATCCAAATGATAGTTTCGTTTGTTTAGGATCTATTTTAATTTTTTGCATTGGACGCCATTTTCAGTTGAACGCTGACAGTATCTTGGAACAACGCAGGCATACAATTGAGCCAATGGAAATTGTTGCTTAGTTGCGTGACAAGGATGCACATAAAATAATAGTTTCTTGTGAGAATCACTTCAAAATCACGTGTTTATTTTCCGCCTCTTTCTTGTGTGTGGTGATCATATGGTTCTAACATCCTGTTGCTACAAATGATGTGACAGTTACAGGTCACATAAGATCAGCTCCAGGCTCCACACTCACTTGTAACCCTATGTTTTATGATATCATCAGCGTAAGAAACTGATGTGCATGTGTTTTCCCTGTTTGGGAGAGTTGTAACCTAGCCAATAAAGTAGTTAGAGCAAACCTTTATTTTGTGTTAATCAGCAAAATATAACATTGGGTGCGTCAATTTACATACCGTCAACTACTTTTGTGCATCAAATCAGAAAAGTCTGTGTATTTGATGCATGACGCATGGGTAGATAAAACACTGCTATACACACCACATCATGTTTGCTTGTATGACATTTCTGAAACTGTTTCATTGAATCTAGCCAAACATCCATGTAAACTTTCTCAAAAGGGTCCCAGCAACTGTTGAGCAAGGTTGAATGTCAGTATTTTCGCTTGAAAGGACTATTTGTTTTGAAAACCCTTAGGCATGGATTGATTATGTAAGAGGGAGAGGACTAGGTTGATAAGTAGGTAAGTATGTATGTTGTGTATGTATGTTGTTTTGTGGTATAATGCCATTTCTCAGTGAAAAGTAAGTACATGTGCAGGCAGACAAATATACAGATATTATGTGCAGTTAAATAGGAATAATATGAGGTGAACAGGTGGATTAATTAATTCAGTAATTTATATGAAAGACCTACAGCTTGACTGGTTAGGATATGAATCAAGGTTAAAATTGATTATCTGGTTTTTTGTCTGTTTTAGGTCCATTTGCCAGCATCCTGACCAACATATTTGGCTCCCGAATAGTAATGATAAGTGGCACTTTGGTCCTAGCATCTGGATTCATACTTACAATATTCACTCCAAACCTATACTTCATGTATTTCAGCTTAGGAATCCTTGCAGGTGAGAACTTCTTCCAGAATTTCATACTAGTAAACTAAGTGTAGTTAAGTTAGTGTGCATGTGTGTGTGAGAGAGAGAGAGAGAGAGAGAGAGAGAGAACAAACAGACAACAGACAACAGATTGTTTGTTTTTTATTTTAATTTTACAGTACTAGGTCTTGTTTTATAACACATTTCCTTTGAAATACTGCTAAATAACTGGCATAAAATTGTTGAGTTAGGATGGTAAATAAGTCTGATGGTAAGAAATGTTTACAAGTCTTGGATTTTGGAGGTGACAGGCTTGAAATTAAACATGAAGTAGCAGAGAGCAAGCATTTTCTACCAACTTTCTAATCCATTAGCAAATTGGCTTACCATATGGTGAAGTTGTCCTGAAAGTATGCACACATTCAGCTTAAATATGTATCCAATAGATGATTCTCAGATAATACTGCATACATACATGCTCATCTTATCATCATTGAGAAAGTACCTGCTAAAAAGTTCCACTAATCACCACAAACATCAGTCAACTTTCATTTTGATGCAAAACATTAGCAAAATACCTTTATCTTTTTAAGGAGAAAAATGTTGCAAAAGCCTGGTAGCAGATGTTTTCTGCTGGATCCCCTATCAAGTAGCAAAAGCAAAGACAGATAACAAATTTGGATTTTGAACCCTGAGTGACTTTATCAGGTCTGTTGAGGTTAAATTAGCTAATAATATTATCAAATGTTTTCAACTGTATACATAATTTATCATAATGGATGAATGTATTCGTTATTGAAGGTCCCAATCTTTATTAGACAGTCACTGAAATTTGAAGACTCGAGCTGTACATTTATATTTTTCAGGTTTTGGATATGGCATGATATTCCTACCAGCTATAGTCCTGGTCAACCAATATTTTGAAAAGCGTCGATCATTTGCTGTTGGAATAGCAGCTTCTGGTACTGGAATTGGAACCTTTGCTTTCAGCCCCTTAATCAAGACATTGATAGACATCTATAGTTGGAAAGGGACAGTGTTGATCCTATCAGGTGTTTTTCTGAACTGTGCTGTGTTTGGGGCTCTATTCAGACCACTGACAAATCTCAAAAAGAATAAGAATCTCACAGCTTTCTCTGGCAAGTCTTCTAAAGGCAGCTCCGTCATCGTTGACCCAGAAAAGCTGACTCCAGACATTGCTTCTAAAGGCAATGCTTATATTGCATTTCCAAAGAAGAGAAGGGTTTCAGTTCAGCACTCTGAGACAACCAGTGATATAACAGTGGATGACCTAGACAAAGTGGATACCATCAGCTTGAGTAACTATAATACTTCTTCTGGACAAGACCATCATCTCATATGCCCAAAGAAGACACGAACTCCAGGAGACCTTTCTAATGAGCTTTCTGATGCAATCCCAATGGATGACCTAGAAGGGCTGGATAACATGAGCTTAAACAACTGCAACATGTCTCCTGCCAGACAAGATGGTGCTTCAGAAGGGGCAAAACAGAGTGATACAAAGAAGAAAGAGATTGATAGGAGCTCTAAGAAATGTATGCATGATTCAAATCATTCTGATGACGAAGATGTACATACCCCTGGAGCTGCTGCCATGTCACAACAAAAGAGGTTTTTACCCGATGAGACCAGGGATCAATCAAACAGAAATAATTCTAATCAAAGTGGACAAAGCATAGATAATAGGAGTAGTAAATCATGTGTGAATTCCATTGCTCAAGATAATCTCAATTCCATGGATCAAGATAATTGTCATCTAGAAGCGGCACATCAACTTTTGAACAGGAATCAAACCAATAATGCAGCTGAAGAATGTGATGGTGATGACTTAGAACCTCAGGCAAAAGATTCATTTTTTCAACTTTTAGATGAAGATAAAACTGATGACACAACAGTTTCTCCATTGGACAAATCAGAGTCGGACTCGAACAATCAAGATGAACCTTTAGTTTTATGTAGATGCTTGACTCTGTCGCCACAAAATGCTAAAGAGCTGCGGTCTGTCTTTCAGCTCTCCCTCATGAAGGATAGTGGATTTGTGATCTTTTTGATTTCTTACATGTTGTATGGACTCGGATATTATGTTCCATATGTCTACCTCCCTGTTTATGCGGAAAGTGTAGGTATGCATATTTAATTTAGGATATATAATGATCTCTGCATCTACTCTTCCAGGGTTATTTGTTGAGATAGGTAATACCATATCTACTTGCATATAAGTCAGATTCAGCTGTAAACTACATAGACCCATAAGGTACTGGCAGATCTTGGCCTATGCAGTTTGTTAGGAATAGTCAGTAGATGGTTAGACCCAACATGTACATGAGTACATACATTATGTGTATGGATCAATGTATGTTAGTTCTTGCCATGACCTAGTGCAGAGTCTTACTTGATAAGTTTGTACATGGTGTAGTTAAGATACCTATGCAGTGATGAATCCACATACTCAATTATACAACATTCTTGCAAATATTTATAAAATATATGTTGAATAATAAGCCCACCTTATACATTTTGACAAAATTTATTAGACAGGTGGGCATATGGTCTTACCATGAGAGAGATACTTTATGTAACATAGTGTTTTACAGATCCTCAGCACAAAAGTGGCTGTGTGGTGCCATTTCAAGGTGCAGTTTGAAAAATGTGAAATCAAATTGTACACAATTTGGGAAGGTAAACCCTTCCATTAATTTAAACATTAACTAGGCACACAAAGAAAAACACTATGTAAATTTAAAAATTTCATGGAGAGGGGCAATTGTCCCGACCCCTTCCTCAGTGTATACACATGTATATATGCTGTTGCCTGCTCACTAAGGGATGTATCTCATACCCATGCCGTGGTTGTGTGTTCAGGGTCAAGGTTATAAGACAATGTTTTGGATACACTCTGTAACATCAAGCCCATTTAAAATTGGCAAATTTGTTTGAGGGAAAGCATATGAACAATTTCACTTATATTCTTTAAGAGATATTAATTAGGGAAAATGTGAATGAAGTTGGAAAGACTCGTGCCTAAGGATAGATAAGAAAGCAGAGATTTCCAACTGGTTCATTGTGCGAAGAGGTTAGTTCGTGTTAATATACAAACTACAGCCAAGAATGTTGTTTGAGCGAAGGATTTTCATAAAGTCACAGATTAAACCATACCAAACGCTGAGATATAATGTTTGCTTTTATTCAGCCCTCATCAATATTGCCAATAAAGACTTCAGTTTCTGATCATTTCTGACCCAAACAAAAGTAAAGAGATGATGTTGCGATTAAAGATGCCAAAAATTTACTTTGGTACCCGATCAAAGAGAAATTATATTAAGTGTGAACCTGAACTGCTTTGTTTTAAGTTCATACATGTCAACCCTTTGAGGGATATATGTGTAATTATTACTAATATGAGTGGCAAAAATCAGATTTTTAGGCGTAAAAGAGTAATCTATATATTTCATGCCATAATTACAGAAAACTGAATGAAAAATTTACATTTATTTTTGCTGCTTACCACTATCTGCAGTAAGTTAAATTCTTGTCACAAACCTGCTAAATCATATGGATAAGTACGAGAATACAGACACAAAACAAAATGATAAATTATGTATAGATAACATTCACTTTAACTAGCCTGCATCACATGTTTCAATTTATCTGAAAGGTCGTAAAGTCAAGTCCACAAATTCTGAATGTTGTATAACATCACTGGCGAATTGCTCTTGTAAAATTTGCAAAGTGCTATTGTTTTGTTCTTTTCCTGATACAAAATGTTCTTCAGTTTAACAAAATGACTCACCTCTAACATATTTTAGTCACATAACATTCACAAGTCACATCAATAAAGCCCGTTTCACTTCATATTTGGTGCCATGTTTTTTCAATATAGACTGGTCCGCTATGTTAATGTGTATCAGACTGTAATGAATCTGTAGCTCATGCTTTCAAATTCAAGAAACCTGTCTGTTTTCTTGGAAGCATGTCATTACAGTTACTAAAAATAGAAAATAAGGAAACTGTTTTACGTACATAGCCACATAATCACATGCATTGAAAATACAAGATCATTAGATGGAGGTCTGTGATGGATTAATGTCACATGACACAAGGATGAAACTGTACTCGTTATTCTGAGTTTTGCTCACTCCTGGCATCGCCAGATATAATCTTTGATTTGAATTTGGAAACATGGGGGTTTTTTTGTTACTTTTTTTGCATGGACTAAACAGTTATCCTATAGCTAATTTTATTACTCGGATAATTATGAACAAAAGGGTACCCGAATATCCGGGTACCCTTTGACACCTTTAGTTGTGATTGCAAGGACTATCACTTAAAAGCATGAATAATGCTTTATTCAAGTCAGAAATTAAAAAAATTGGTTCCTATTTTAGTTTCAGTATTAAAAAAATGGCAGACTTCTCTGAATTAAATAGCTTTTTTATATTCAGAATGGAAGTACTGGAATCCGATGTTTCAACTGTTTAGTGCAAGTAGTCATCATAAACTAGCTTACTTTGTTGCATAACATATCATCTGTAATGATGGCTGACAATGACATTGATAATATGGTACATTTAACCAGGTTTTTTTTGTACAACAATTATCCATTCTGGTATAGAAATCATTAAATAACCTGCATACTGGATACTATATGTAATAAACAAAAGACAACAAGGAGTTTCCCTTTCATTATATTGCAGGTATTGATATAGACCTTGCAGCATGGACAATTTCAGCTGCAGGAATAGCCAACACCATCGGCCGTGTAATTTTTGGCTATCTGTCTGACTTGCCTTGTGTCAACCGACTTTACCTCTACAGTGCTGCAGTGGTCATTTGTGGTGTTGCATCCACACTGATCCCACTCTGTGATAGCTTTCCCCTCCTAATGACCTATGCATGTATTTTTGGGGCATTCAGCGGTAAGTATCCTTTCAATTAATGCTATTTTTGGAACCTTTATTGGTAAGTATCCTTTCTTTGTGTACTGTTTTGTATTGTTTGCCAAGCATGTGCAGTGATACCACTTTTCTAATTGGGTTATTGTCATCATTGTGGCTGTAGATTTTAAAATTAAGTTTGTTCATTTAGTTCCATTTCTCTGAAATTTTTAAAGCCTTTTGAAAATGGTCACAGTGACATACCTTTCATATTTGAGTAACTGCATTCAGTTTTTACATTTAGCATTATTTCTCTGACATTGTTACAGTGTTGCACCTGCTGTCATCAGACATGAAAAAATTCATTCATTTCAACTTATGTCAACTAATATAAACTGTGACCTACTTTTGTTGCTGTATTGGTTATTTTTAGCTCAACTTGATGATGTATGTTACATTCTGCTGTATAGTAATAGTGCTGTATATACTCAGTTTTAAGTTGAGTCTAACTGCCAACCAGGAGTCTCTGGTGGCAGAGTGGTCTAAAGTGCTTGCCCATGAAGATCACTAGTACATCTGTTTGTGTGAGTTCATTTCTCAGTTTGACCAATGTTGGTATGTGAGTAAGCTTTCCATGATTTGTTTATTCTTCTTGGAGTCTTCCCAGGTTCTTCTTCCACCAGATATACTGTTCACCATGTAGTCTTATCATGTGCTGAAAAATGGAAAAACCACAAAACCAAAACCAAAGCAATTACAAACTGCAGACCCAGATCTGCTGTTACATAATGCACCAGCAGATCTAGGTCTGTGCCATTAGTTGAGAGTGATCAGTAAAACAAGCAACATAGACCCTGATTGCCCAATGCATTATGTGACTTCAGATCAGGGTCTGTGTTGCTTGTAATTGGACTTGACTTAAAAGAGAGTATACATGGTGATGAGGACTGTTGCATAGAATAAAAACTTTGCTTTTGTAAAACTTATATCACAGTGTTGTGAATTAGCAATTCCTGATACTTACAATTATAAACAATAGGTTGGATATTTAGATTTATTTACATTGTGTATAAATTATGACTCATTAAAAATATCACTGTGAGGATCTTTATCAGTGAAATGACTTGAAATATTGTGAACAAGGTCTGACACAATGAAGTTAATGAGGCATGTGAAGAATATTTACATTCATTCACAATGTATGCAAATAATAGTTTCTAATTGTTCAAAAATTATGACCAAGAGACTCTTCTCATTTGTGAAATGGCTTTGGATAATGAAGTCTCATTGCAGCAAAAGCACAAATGATAAAAAGTTTACATAAACATAAATTGTTATCCTTCTCAGTTTTATGATAAAACACAAATTCTTTTCCTTGACAGTGTAATGATAAAACACAAATTCTTTTCCTTGACAGTGTAATGATAAAACATAAATTCTTGCCTTTGTCAATGTAATGATAAAACACATAAATTCTTATCCTTGTCAATATAATTATAAAACACATAAATTCTTGTCCATGTCAATATAATTATAAAACACACAAATTCTTATCCATGTCAGTATAATTATAAAACATAAATTCTTATCTTTGTCAATATAATTATAAAATACATGAAATTTTCCTTTTCAATTTCATGATCAACAACACAAATTCTTTTCCTTGTCATTTTCATGATAAAAACACAAATTTTTATCCTTGTCAATTTCATGATAAAACACAAATAAATTGTTATCCCTGTTAATGTAATAAAATACATTTGAATTCATGTTCTTGTCAATGTAATAATAAAACACATAAACTCTTTTCCTCATCAATTTCATGATAAAACACAAATTCTTGTTCATGTCAATTTCATGATAAAACACAAATTCTTATTCTTGTCACTGTAATGATAAAACATAAATTTTTGTCAATTTAATGATAAAACACACATTCTTATCCTTGGCAATTTAATGAACAGCAGTATGTTCTAGTATCCTTAACATTCACAAGACCATCTGCTCAGTAATTTCCTTCAATAGTAATTTAAAATGAGCCAACTTGCATATTGTTTGAAAATGCCAACATCATTATTTGTTTGCTGTAAAATTACTTTAGCTGGAGATAATAAATGATTTGCATCTGTTTATAATTGTCTTGTTTCATCTAGCTTTAGATATTTGAATGGTCTGCTGTTTTGTATGATTGTCTTGTTTCATTTAGTTTTAGATATTTGAATGGTCTGCTGCTGTGTGTGATTGTCTTGTTTCATCAAGCTTTAGATATTTGAATGGTCTGCTACTGTGTATGATTGTCTTGTTGGTCTGCTGTTGTGTATGACTGTCTTGTTTCATCTATCTTTAGATATTTGAATGATCTGCAGCTGTGTATGATTGTCTTATTTCATCTAGCTTTAGATACACAAATGATCTGTAGTTGTATATCATTGTTGTGTTTCATTTAGGTGTGACAATCACTCTAACCTCTGTAGTGCTGGTTGACCTCGTGGGAATAGACTTACTCTCAGAAGCATTTGGGATCAGTAATATGGTGGCAGGAGTTACCTCCCTTGCTGGGCCACCTCTTGCAGGTATGGTCAACGTACACAAAAATACAAATCGTACTTATAAAACCACACACATTTCCACTACACTTTTAAAAAGGTCAGTGTCAAAAAAAATAACACACATTTGCAGGATTCCACTATTTGGCACAAGAATCTAATCAGGTACTATATGTACTTGTGTGTAAGTTGAATCCCTGTACAAAGATCATAGATCCTAATACATTTACCCAGACAATTTATTGTAAGTAATTAGGATACATTAAAGCTGCAGCTAGAACATAATACCTTTGAAATCACCATGCTGAATCAGTGAAGCTTTGATAACTCTATTAGGATGAGAAGTGAAACAAAGAATCAAGTTTATTTTCAAAAGAAAAGTAATTAAATTGAAAATTAAGGTAGAAATTCCATTGGATTTGTGCTTTGAGCACCAGAGTTTTAGCCAGTGCTTATCACCTCAAGAAATTTTGCTGAGGTGGTGAACCATTGATAACTGTAGTTATGAAAGAAGAATCAGAAGCTTGGATTTAAGAGGAGAGAAATTGAACAGAGAATCTGGTTTATTTTCCAAGGAAAAGTAAATCAATTTTTGCTAGTGTATATCATGTGGTATCTGTGTAAACTTGACCACAAGCTGGCTCTGGAAAGACCAACAGATGAACAGATGCCCTTGCTGCTATAAAATATAAAATATATTGACACACAACATCTCATCCATTTCAATTAATTAAATAATGATGTTGCATTGTAATTTAAAATTTAAACTGTGTTACACATATTCGTAACACCAATATGACTAGGTGGCCAACAGTACATAATTGCTTTTCCAGACTGTATGAACAAATAATTTTGTAATATTTGGGCAGTTAATGGGATATAAAATGTATGGTTCTCAAGGCATTCAATTTGGAAAGTGAATCAGAAGACAGTGACATTAGCTTTTTGGTGTAGGTCTTGAGTGCATTTGGTCATTGAAAAATTAATATTTTTGCATTGCCATGGGTACAGATGATTTAAAACACACATACACACACACATTTAGATATATATATATATATATATATATATATATATATATATATATATATATATTTATATACACAAACATACACACATACATATAGATAGATAGTTGTGCATTATTTTTTTTCTTGCATTATTACTTCAGCAAGTCAGTATGTGTCCCAATGAAAAGGTCATTGCACAAAAAAGCTTGTGAAAAAGTACCTTAAAATAATAGGTGTCTGATTCATCAAATTTGCACAGATTGAAGATCATTGACTCGGTTTATAAAATACCATACACAAAAAAAGGGTTATATTGGTGAGTGCATTTGCTTCGTAAAATAGTAATTAGTGAGATCACATTATCTCTCGCAAAAGAAACCCTGCATCATTGACTTTATGGCAGGTTTTATTTGAGTGGCCAAAACCGGACCTTGTCTCAGCTAAATTACTAGGATCCACTCCTTGACTGGCACAGTATGTAGTATGTTAGTAATATGGTATTCTACATCCCCAAACCTTTAAGAGGGCATAGTGACTATAATATAGCAGTATTTTACCATATTCAGTATTGGACTAATGAGAAAGGTTCAGTTTTGTGCCTTGAATATCATTTCATGAGAAAATTTTAATCCAAACCAAACCTCATTTGGCTTTTACAGGTTTATTCAACAAATGGGTTGGTATATAAATAAAGGATTACTGGTAGTCATGTTTATGCCTAATGGCTGTTGTGTGATCATATATTGGCACAATCTCATGCAAATTATATTCTTGGCCTATATGAACAAAATTGTGTATTTATGTAGACACAGACTGACCCTAATAAAGCCTACACACAATAATAAAAGACATATAGATAGAAGAAGGGCAGAAAGAAATAAAAGAGAGTAAATTTAAGGGTCTGACATTCTATTGTCTTACAAGAATTTCCGAATTTCCTGAAATCAAAGTTAATTCCAATTTTTTTCTTTTAAACTATTTGGTATTCAAACCACTTCCGATATTCTTGAAAAACTCCAACACATAAATAGAGAAGTCAGCTAAGGACAGATTGGGAGATTTCTAAAATTTGATCAGGAATTTTGACTTCAAAAGAGGGAGGAGAGGATTGAGAACGGCTAAGTTTTTAATGTGGTACATTTTCTTTGACTTTCTTAACCCGATGAGGACCCAACACTTGAATAGTTTTTGTCATTTTTCATCTGTTTATGTGAGAACTTTTGTGTGATGTCAGGGTCAAGGAGCATTATTTTGACTAAATCTGAAAAATGATCTGCTACTGTAAATGGAGGAATTTGTTTGGGTACAAAGTTGGTTAACATTGTCTTGACATGTATATCATTATCTACTTTTGATGCAGATTCTTTGAACATGCCAACCATTATGCTTTTGGTGTAATCATTACATGTTTTTCACCAAATTATGTTATGCGCACCTGTGTATGGATTATGTTTTTCCAGTACATTAAAAATTAAAAAAGTAACCAATACAATTAGTTGTTTGTCATTTATATTAACATCTTTTTAGTTCCACTCATCTTACAAATCTGAGAATATTCTTAAAAGAAAGACTGCTGTGTGAAAATAGCATAAGAGCTAATTTATCTAGCATAGACCTACATATCATTTCCTAATTTTCTGTTATAGCCACAATAAATCATCTGTTTACAAGAAAACAGATGGAGTTTCTTTAATTTGAAACTATGCCTTGCAGATTCATTATATTGATATTCATGTTAGCAGACCAGTCTGTACTTTTGAAGAAAATGGCGAACGGGTTTTTATGGTTTGACTTGTGGAAGAAAATTTGTAGAGTGGATGGATCTTTTTAAACTATAAAACATGTCCGATCAGAAAAAGGATAAATCAACACCACTTTACAAATTTGTAAAACAAGAATATAATAATGATGCAATACAGCACTGGGGTTTAGCACTTTGTCACGCAGGAGTTGTGGACTTCACAATCATGCTGCAAATGTTAGACATGTAGACTAGCTAAAGTGAATGCTTAAGATAAATAATTTTACAGTACGTTTTGTTTGGTATTCTGGTTCTAATCCACATGGAATTTGCCTGTTTTTGTATTTTGATCTGCTTTTACAGATAGCAGTAAAAATAAACTCCATTTTTAGCTATGATGTCATAGCCTCAATAAAGTAGGGGTACTAATATTGGTACTGGTAATATATAGATTACACTTTTTATGTTCAGATTATGCTTTTTCGCCACTAATATATAACCAGTAATTATGCTTGTACTCACTTGGGGTTGGCATGTATGTAATATCAATGATAGCATATTTGTTGTCATATTTAATGTTTTAATATGATGCACAATGTCATTCTTGCTACCACAGCAGACATTAATATCAGTTTTACAGGAAGGGCAGAATGCATATAATAATGTCCTTTGAACTTGATTCCAATGAAAGAAATTCCACTTTCCATCTGTCATTGAATTTCTGATATTTTGGTTGCTTAGGTTTTGTTGTTGCAGCATTAGGAGATTATACATGCTGAGACATCTCAACACCGAAGCCAAACCAGCTATGTTTTAGGCTGAGTGAGCTCTTGAGTACTCTAACCATAATCATTTAATCTCTAATCTTTTGGAATTAAATCTGATCACACATAATATAATCCGTGTGGACAAACTTCAAACACTGAAGCCAACCGATCCCTGCTGATAGAATCAAAGGGGTATTGTTTTATGATGCTTGAAGGGAAAACCAAAGTCAACTTCCCTTGCTTAAGCCAGTTCAGTCACATGATCACAAGCAGTATTACATAGCTGTCAAGTGTCCTGTTTTTCCTGTATTTGTCTTGTAATTTGGACCTGAGCACAGGTGTATGTTTCACGTGTTAAAAATTCA
The DNA here is from genome assembly GCA_016617855.1 of Megalonaias nervosa. Taxonomy (NCBI): domain Eukaryota; kingdom Metazoa; phylum Mollusca; class Bivalvia; order Unionida; family Unionidae; genus Megalonaias; species Megalonaias nervosa. The sequence continues at coordinate 27,438 of JAECUM010000620.1, forward strand.
TTTTTTAAAAAAGAAAATCAATTAAACATTTCCTTGCAATTTTATGTTTAGAATGGGCACCAGGTACCTTTCTTAGAGTAAATGTATTGCATGTATATAGGGATATAGAGTTCTAAAATAAGATTGGTTCATTTGAAACTGAGGCTATTATCCACTCATTAACCACCATATTACAAACCATGTGCTGCTATCACTTATCTTCGTCATGTTGAATAGGAAAAAGCTGAAGATTCCAGTGAAGAAAAGAAAAAAGAACTGGAATGACAATTATGATGTCATGTTTAAATTTTGAAACCATCTAGTAAAAGGAGAAAACTTTTTGCAAATTGCGTAATTGTGATTTCGCTGTTGGGCATGGAGGTGCCCATGACATAAAATAGCATGAAAAAGCTGAACATCAGCTTGCTGCTTCAGCATCAAAAGCACAGTCTGAACTTACAAAGTTTATAAATACCATATTGAACCTTGACAGGAAGTTCGTTTTACTAAATTGCCTAAATTTTAGAAAGGAACTTTCCTCTTTCAGTTGCTAGTGATGCTGGTGATTTATTTTGCATACTTTTCCAGACAGTAAAATTACAAATGATTACTCATGTGCTAAAACCAAAACAATCGTCAGAGTAATTTTATGTTATGTTTTTTTACCACACTCTAATGCTGATTGTGAGAGTATTGTTAGTTCAGTAAAAAAACAATCGCACAGAATTCAGATCATCAGTGAAAGATGGTGCATTGGAATCCATTATGATTGAAAAGATAAGGTGTTGAAAAGGCTCCAGTTAACAACCCATATCTGATGACTTACTCAGAAGGCACAAGAGTGCAACACGTGTATCTTTGACGTTAAATAATTAACCAAGTCATTGTCTGGCTTACTGATGGCTGAAGATGTTATAATTAGTTGCATATGCATTAAAGCTTTAAAAATCAGTATTTTTTCCTGACAATCAGTATTTTTTTCATAACCAGTCAGTATTTATGTACTCTGGGGTTGGCAGCTATGTTTGCAGCACATTACACATCAGGTTGATGTACTGATCTTGCTGACCAAGAACAGTCTTTAAAACTACATTATTTCACATGTGAACTTCATGTTCGTTAACAGACCTTTGATGAGTAAGATTTTATTGTAAAGTAAGACAGTTTCAAGTTTGTAAGCCACAGCAGTTCTTAGACATTTTGGATGCAAGAGCAGTACCATTTTCATTTAGAACAAACTATACATCATTATATGCTTCTTGTTGAAAACTCAGCATGGCGATTGTAGAACGAAAATTAGTGTTATCATTTAGGACAAACTAGTCATCATAAGAAGTCTTCTGGTGAAAACCCCATTTAGGAGAAGAAGCATTAACATGATTTTCAAGACCACTGCCATGGTGCCATATTGGACTACAGATTGGCACCATTTTCATTTAGGACCAACTTGATACTGTAAGAAGTCTTCAGTAAAAACCTCATATTGATCTGATCATCATTCAGGGAATCAGGATGACAAGATTGTAAAGATGTCCAAGCAGTGCCATTTTCATTTAGATGTGAGAAGTCTTCTGTTCTTGATGTGTAGTGATAACACGATTTTTAAGACGATCATGTTCGATAACTGATAGGCACCATTTTTATTTTGGATCAACTCATTATCATTAGAAGTCTTTTAGTGAAAATTCCATGTTGATATGACCATCCAATATTGGATGTCAGATCAGCATCCTTTTCAATTGGAACCAACAAGATATCACACGAAGAAGTGAATATGACCATCTGCTCAGGCGACAAGTTTTTTTAAAAATGTGTCTTGCTTTGGTGGACATACTTGAATGTTTTCGTTTGGAACTAACCAGACCTCGTCATGAATGTGTAACATTATTTTGTCAATCCTCCCAGTAGTTTAGGAGCAGCAGTTGCAAAAGTCTGCCAACAAATCAGATAACAGACATTCTAAAGGGCTCTTGTATAATCTCTACTGGTGTGTAACAAGTACAATTAAAAAGAGATGGTGTTGAGAGAGAGAGACAGAAAGTATTTACATCTGCTACTAGATACATAGCTATTTTGTGTTCTCAGTAAATTTTGTCAATTCATGGAAATTTCATTAACAAGATACAGACTTGAATACTGGACTTGAAATATGACCAGAAACTTAGAATAGATCGTACCATTCAGGGTTTTTTAATTAGGTATGCGAAAAGGTGAGAAATTTGACAGAATTTCTTTTTGTGTTAACATTTACCTGTTGTTGAAAACAATTTTTTTTTTCAATTACAGGTTGGCTTTTTGATGAGACAGAAAGTTATACAATCTCTTTCATCATGACAGGAATTGCTATTGCTGTAAGTGGTCTAATACTGTTCATCATTCCATGTATACAGAAGCGATGACAGAGAAAAGAATGACACTATGGCCCCTCACTAAGCTCCTTGAATATTCTCATCCACCCATAATGCGGGTATGGTCATGGATTCCATTAAATTGGTTACATTTTGACCAGTTTATTGCTTGCACTTTATTTTAATTATTACCTGTTGAAATCCAGTTCATGAAATCCTCAATTTTTATGCATTGTACACAATTATGAAACAGCGTTCAACTTGTTACATCAACGTTCACTTTTAACATGGGTTCTTTGTCTCAGTATAATGCTAAATTAATGACAGTATGTTTTATAGACAATTTTAAACCAATTCTTGGATTTAAATGTTCTACAATAATATTTTCTTGATCATAATACTTTAGGAGTACTACTATTGCCTCACATATCTAACTCTCCAAGGCTAAAACTTTCTACTGTGGCAGTCCTGTCTGTCATGAGTGATACTTATCTGTCACAACATAATGTTGATAGTTTTGGTTAATCGACAATGCGTGTATTTTGCTAATCCTACCTGATGTAGCTAGGTCAAGTAGTAAGCAATTCTAATACAAGAGGAGAAATAATGAGAGATTCCACTGTAAGGAGAAGGCCAATGCCCTCTGGCGTGTCTAATCAATATTTTACCAGAAGATCGGAGTCTTTGTTTTGTCCTATATCATCTCTTCCATGACAGTGTAGCATGTCAGAGATTGTGGAACAGTAACCTTTTATTGTGATATTAGTTTTTAATTTCTAAGATCCACAGTAGTAACTTAGCTATTTAGGCTATTGATGCCTTAAGCAGAGAAATATGTTCTTGCTTCAAGCACTGATATAAAAATTTTCACTTCCCCTTGTACACTTTCAAGTGGTGGGTTTTCTCACCCTGGCAGTTCTCTACACCATTTGTTGTGAGAACTGTTTGTTCTTGAGAGCTTGCTTAAAATGAACTATGGCTCAGCAGATCTGGTTTTGGATGAAACTCCAGGTGTAGGTTTTTTGAACAGATAAGGAAATGTTGCTCTTTTCCTTGAGAATATTTCCATTGCCAATTTATCAAGTCATTTATGAATGATTTTTCCCACTTAAGGGTAGCAATCAGCATAAGATTGCACGCCATTTCTCCTACTTTTTGCCAATCCTTTGGAATCAGAGGCGCTTGAGGATAAGTGTAGGCATCCAAAAGCATTCCAGTGTATGGAAAGAGTGTTGACGACCCTGGCCTTTGGGTCCAGGACTTGGAAACAAAGGTCAGGAGTTTTGCATTCAACCTTGTTGCAAATAGATGCACCAGCGATCAAGTCCAGCAGGTACACATACAACTTAAAACACATGGGATGAACCCCTCTGTTCAAATTAGTCAATTCGTTAATGACAATAAGGCCACTTACACATTTAGTCTGCCTGAAAAATGACGAACTGGGACATGGATTTGTCACTGATTACACCACCTCAGAAAATCCCAAACAAGATGCAGAAGTCTGTGGATTTGGTTGTCCGTTACCTTTTGAGGTACTTTACCACATTGGAGTTGTCAGGTGGAATGAGAATGTCCTTTCCATAAAACTTATACCACCAATGAAATGCTTTTAGAATGTTGTTGTTGTAGGTTTTAATGCCATTTTTCAGCATAAGATAGGCTATACATGGCAGCCAATATAAATAGTGGAGGAAGAACCCGGGAAAACCCTGGAAAGAACCACCGACCCACAAGAAGCTACTTGCAGGCTTTCTCACATACCCACACTGGCTGAACCCAAGACTCGAACCCACGCAGACAGAGGTGAGATGGCTGTGATCCATAATGGTAAGTGCTTTAAGCCACTCGGGGCCCCTCTTTCAGAATGATTTTTATCTCTAGGATATTGATATGCACAAGACAGTCCTGATTGGGCTACACCGCTGGACTCCTGAAACAATGGATAGAAGTGCACCCCAGTCTACTGTGATTGCATCCATGCGAACTGTTATCTTAGGAAGTTGGACCTGAAAATGAACACCTGGCATAAGCCAAGTAAGATTTGCCCATTTGCAGAGATTGGTTCTATTATATGTTGAGACTGGTATAATTGTTGGTTCCAAAATGCAAAGTTTTTGCTTCTGCTGTGAGAACAGCATTATTTGTTATAGTCCCAGGATAGGCAACACAGGACAATGAGATCTGCTGTTGCATTAAATATAACCAGTAGGTAAAATAATTCAGATTGAAAGATGATTCTTTGAAAGAACTGAAGCCACTGGTGAAATGATTTTAAATGCATGTTGGCAAAGAATACAAGGCTGAGGAGGCATCTAACAAGGGGTTTCATATCTTGATTTAAAATGCAGCTCACCTGATGTTTTTAAAGTATGTTGTCCAGGTAATTTGTTGTCATGGACATGGAGATTGTCCTTAAATAAGATACTCTTCTGTACATAATTCTTTCTTTCCAAGACCCAGGGACTGATATTGAGACCAAAAGGGAGTGACTTGAACTGGTAAAATTTATCCCTGAAGGCAAACTGAAGGAACTTCTTAGATGACTTATGAATTGGGACATGTAGATAAGAATCTTGCAGATCTACAATGACTGCAAAATCTCCCTCCTGCCTGGCATTAGAATCCACCTTGGTGTTAATAACCATGGTGCCCTATGAAACGATTGATAGCACTTATAACTGGCTGAAGAGTGTCATTGTGCTTTGGCACCAGGAAGAGTCTTCAGTAAAAGCCAGGTGATTTTGTGTTGTGAACATTCTCTTCCATCCTTTTCTGGAGAAAATTGTTTATTTCTTGCTAGACAATGGAGAATGGGTGTTGAATGTGATACAAGGCTCTCTGAAACAACTTGCTGGGACCATGGCAAATTCTTTCTCATTTCATAGTGAGGAAGAGGAATTTTGCCCTTACTAGGATATCTAGTAAAAGGGTGGCATTATAATATTGCCATTTCTTTCTGGAAGGAGGATACGATGAAGAGAAACTATGTCAAAAATGATCCCCTTCTCTCTCCTTTTTGTCTACATTTGTTACCAAGAATCTGTCCTTCGAATTTTAATGGATCTGTTGGACAGCTTCACTGTCAGTTGTGTCACAGAGGTGTAGTTTCTATTCCTTTGATCTCTCTCCAAAAAAATTTTGTGTCTGACACTATGCCTAAGATAGATTTGATTCTTTGGTGACCAGCTTAAATACATCCTCTCCCTAGCCATTCAAAGGAAGTTGGAAGAGAATAACTTTAATATCAACTTGAATTTGTGGTGGCCTTTTAAAATGGTGGAAGTGAAAAGTACAGTGTGACCCCGTTATAACACGGTAGTTGGGGTCCATAGAACCCGACCGTGTTATAGACCAAACCATGTTATAACCAACCAAATCAGTTAGCTGATTAAAATGATGTATTTACCTAAAATATGGCCGGGGGAGGGAGTGTAATAAAAGTGGGCGCAAAAAATACGTCTTTTTGATTAAATGAAGACAAAAAACTAGTCTGAAAAACACTTGTATATAGACAACTTATATTTGTTTAGTGCAATCCATAATCCGTTAAGTACTGTACTTGTATATAATAAATCCATGAATTCGAGTATAGATCATGTTATAAACTTCATGTATGACTCACATCTCGTAAGAAAATGCAAATAACACGTATGTATAAAAAATGGTAGTCCTTGTTTTGATCTATGTCACTTGACAATTCACTAAATTTGTCACAAGTAGCATATGGCTGTAGCTGTTTACATGCTACATGTACATGTTCTTAATTGGCCTAGATTGAGGTCTGCTGGAGACAGAAACCTCTTGCCAAGACCACCCAGAGGATGAGGCTATTGATAGGGAAATGAAAACTGAAAAAATTAAGAAGTTTAACAAACATCTTTGAAAGATAACCCATCTGCAGCAAACTTGACAGACATCTGTATATGGTTTCAAAAGACTGGAAATTTAATTGCATTTTATGCCGCTGTTGGTAGTTACCACAAGCATTTTTTTTCTGCAAAAGTGAAACTTTCATGGTACAACAAATGTCTTCCAGTCATTTTGGAAAATGCAACATTCTATCAGATTCCATTGATTTTATTTAACTTTGGTGCTGACTTCCTTTGATGAAAGGTTATTTGTTTTATTGAAAATTGTAGTCGGCTTTCTTTGATGCACTGAGCATGTGGTATTGAAGTTACTGGTTGTCTGAGATTGATTTTTTTTTTCATTTGCTTAGTACTTATACAGAATGATCGGCACTTCAGAGGTGATCAGTTTTCTTTGAAGTTTGAACAAAACTATCTGGGTTCATTTTAAAAACAAAAGGAATTGGCCGTCGATTGATCGATTGTAGTAGGTTTTTTTTCCTGCTTTCAAAAGTTGATCAATTGTGGTTAGTCCTGGTAGCATAGATTGACGAATAAGTAGATCTCATGTATTTTTTTTGTGTGTGTGTGTTGTTGTTGTTTGTTTTTTCTTGTGATATTTCTGGTGTTGTAGTGATGCTCACTTCCACACATGCATCAAAAAAATTTTTAAAAAGGCCAACAGACGATGAATACACAGGTATTCTGTTCTGACAGGGATTACTGCAGAAAAAATGTTTTTATAAAGGATTTAATTCAGTGAATGAAAAGAAGAGGAATTTTGCTTACCATCCACATACAGAGGTCAAAATAAATATATTAATTACTAGCGAGCAGCCGATAATCTGATACTGTTTCATCCGAAAGATCCATTACGAGATAGTGCCACATCCAGTTGATCTCCACTATCAGAAATGTTAAAAAAATAAATAATAAAAAATGCCAAAATCTCCAAGCATACAGTTCGCAGGCCAGATGCCAGAATAAGCGGATTATGATATAACAATGCACTGTTGGGATGGTTAGTCAATATGAACAGTAAATTTGTTTATCTAACAATATATAAGTTCCAGTGCATTTAATATCAAGTTTGCAGCTTCTTTTCCAGGTACCTCTGAATTTCTTCACTCGAAACCTAAGTTTTATATACTAGTTTAAACAGTCAACAATGTCCGGGCGGGGGGGGAGGGGATCACCAGATGGTATATTTTGTTGCCAGTAAGGAAAATAAATTGCAATTTGCAACATTGGCAAAGCCCAGCGTGATACCTGAATAAACTTTTTACACGTTATTTTTAGTACTTTTAAGAATAAAAAACTTTTGTCATGTACGAGATTAAAAAAAATGTATATGAAATTGCAGGAGCCATGCCACGATCGTTTTATATTAGAGTTCTCTCATCCCCAAAAATGATAATACACTTTTTACACATTACTTTTCATACTTTTAAGAAGAAAAAATTGTGTATGAGAAAACTGCATGTATATGAAATTTTGGGAGCCACACCACAACCATGTTATATCTGAATTTGTGTTACAACAGAATATGCTATAGCAGGGTCACACTGTACTGTGAAGAAGTTGTAAATTTGACACTGCTATCGAGGCATTGGCCAGCATGTGATGTAATGCTCTTCAGTACTCACAGCATTCATGAGACAAACTCCCATGCATGTCGAGTGGATGTTAAACTGGGAGAAATAAACTGCTTTCCACTTGTTGGAAAATCACCATTGAGACCAAGTCCAACAGTGACCAACTGTTGGGTGTCATTTAAGGGCTTTCAGTCCATCCTTAGAGACGAGGGTTCTGACATTCCCAGGCCTGCACTGTCTCTCTTTACTACAAGGATTTCTGTGTGAAACACTGGTGTCTGTGTCTTGTAGAAAGTTCTGCTCACATTGGATAGTAGCTGTCACTGCAGAATGAAAGGCTTATTGACACAAGGGTCCTGTAATTTCCTCTCTAACCAACCTAATTAGTCAGTCATTTGATCACATCATTTGGTCTTTCTTGATTAAAATATCAACAGAGGTTGGAACTCTTGACCAAGCTGTTGACCAAGAAGGAGAGGTTGACAGAACTGTAGTAATATAAAGGAAAGAACTTCTTTGATAAGATACTCAGAAGGGAGTCTTCTCTTGTTATTGTTATTTCTAGTGATGTGATGATTGTTGAAAGTGAACGCTGACCAAACTAGACATTTATCCAGTAACTTCCTGGCAATTACCTGGAGTGCAGCGAGTGCTATTTGGTCCTATAATGGGTATGCTGATCCATAAGAGGGCCAGTATTCTGGTGTCAGATAAGTATATTTGACAAAGATATTCCTTGACATTAAAGGTAAGATCAACTTTGGTGTTGACATCCTGCTATCTGATTCAAATGAGTCCAATCATGACAGAACAGTGCCATCTTGTCCTTTAAAATGTCAAGTTCCGTATGCTGGGATGAGTTATGGAATTTGTCCTTCACAAAACTGGACCTTGGATCATTCAGGATAGTGTCAGAGCTGGACTGGTATGTTCTCTATCTGGCTCTTATCTAACAGGGAGAGAAAATATGCCATTGTGTGTTGAGGCATCAAGACTTTTGGTACTGCCAAAACATCATTATCAAGTTAAGCCCTCAGGCTAGTGATAATCATTCCTCTGGACATTAATGACTGAGGTGATGTCGCACTGACTCTGATAGTGTTCTTGTCTCTCAGATGCATTTACCTGCTTTCCCTTTCAGATTAGATTGAACACCCAGCACTGATGCCCACTGACTCGCCAACCATGTGATGCATATTTGACATACGTTTTCTATGTGGCATCCCACATATACCAAGATATATTAGGCTTATCATCCTCACCTTTCAGGCATTTACACTGCTTGCTTTTCATCCTGCTCATATTTTAGACTCGGTAAATAGAAATAAAACAGATAATAACAAGGTTAGTAGGAATTTTTGATCTAAACATTTTAGGCTGTTTTTAGGGTTTCTTAAGACCTTCGTGAACGTTTTTAGGTTTAAAAAATTACAAAGTGCTCAGACTTTCATAGACACAAATAATAGCATTCATGTTAATTTTACATTATTTTTAATAATATGACCTACTTGAACATCTTTTCCACATCCTTAGTAAGGTAAGATTTATCCAAAATGAACATAATGAGCAATTATTGAAAGGTTAAATCATTTATATACATACATATATATACACAAAAACTGAGCAATAATAATCCTAGTAGACAGGAAAATGTTGACAAAATTATACATTTCACAAAGTGTCATGCAAAATTCCGACATGTTTGAATGCTTGTAGTTTATCATAAATCTGCTTCTCCAGATCCAGCTGTTCAAGTTTTCTTTTCACTGTTGTCCTCAAGCTATTGGATGTGCTGATGAAAGTAAGGTTCCTCTGATGTTCAGCTTTTAATGCATAGTCATCAGCTAGACTGTTCATCGTTTCTATATCACAAGTTAGTGCTGCCTTTTTCTATTTCAAATCTATGATTTCATCATTCGGAGTTTTCTTTCCTATTTGTCATCTCTTTCTCCTTTTCATCTTGAAGGAAGGCTTCATACCTGCTATAAGTACTGCTGGCACTGATAATCAGCCTTGGGGAGATTTCAACTTTATTAATTCCACAGCAACTCTAACGGTGTCAATAATGACCCTTTTGGCAATCCAAGTTCTTTCTGTCATAATTACCTTTTCAGCTTCCTTATTTACTGAGAACCTGCTCTCAACAGTGGCTTGCCCATGTGATAAGAGAAGCAATGTCTTCACAACTTGCCAAAGGTTGGAATATTGCTGCTGATGAGCAAGCCTGTTGTAAAGAAAAGTGTCAGCAGATTCTTTCTTCCTTGAAAAAGATCCAAGTAATTTATTACTAAGGGCAGAGTCAACAAATGCTGAAAACTAATTAAGAACAGCATCACAGCAATTGATTTTGTACTTTCTTATGCTGACTAATGTGTGCATTATTCTCTTCAGTTTAGCCTCTGCTTGTGGTTTACTTTCTAAAATGGCAGCAGGGTCAAGGCATGCAATGTCTTTCACTAAACAATAGTGAAGTAGGGATTTTGTGAGCAATTTGTCAGCAATACAAACAAGAACACCTTTGCATGCATCCTTAAATTCTAAGATACACCTGTATGTAGCACACTCACTTTTGTTGCCTTTTTTAGTTCATTAATCACAGACTTTGCCACAAATCCAACGGCAACCTTGTGTTTGGTTACATGATTTAATGGGTCAGTCACTTGAAATGTAACAATATCTTTGTTGTTTTTATTTCTTCAGTCCTCTCTGTGATAACAAACCTCTTTAGGAAGCCTGTGGCAATAGCATTTAGATCATGATGAGCAAATTGTAGAATCGGAGCATCAGTCTGGTATTCTGTAAAGTATGGCTAAGCATGCCTGGAAAGTGAAATAAAGAAAGCCAACTTAGGTGCCAAAAATACATCCTTCAAAAGGGTTTCCTTCACAATCTTAAAGGATTCAGTCTTCGGGTCGGAAACACTTGGTTTCATTACCTCATCAGTATATTTTCTTAAAGGTTCCATAAGATTTAAAGCCCTCTGAGCAACTGTGGTGTTCTCTAACCAACTGTGTTTGCAGAAATGAAGAGGAAAGGTGGAAGTACCAGTAACATTTACAAAATCATCTCATCTTGCTGGTGTGTCATGAAAAAGCTGAAACATGGATTTCAGAATTTTGTCTAATTTCCAATTAACAGCATCAGTTGCTGCCTTGCATGCACCATGGACCTTGTGAAGTGAAGAACTTCCTGCATTTAACAGTGTGACACCATGTTGTGGCCAGAGTAGAATCAATCTTCTTATAGAAAGCCCAGTTAACATTTGGTCCATCCATAGACAACTGAATCATATTATTTGTTGTCACAGATCCAAATGCCAAGACCATATCTGACGCAGTACAGTGACCAAAGAAATTCAGTGTTAAATACCTGGTCTTGACTGTGCCCAGATCCCAAAAATGAACATTGAAATCCATTTGTTTAGTTTGAAGGACATCATTCATGCTCTCATCAAAAAGATCTAAAATATGGAGTCAATCCAAATGAAGCCAAATGCTTGTTACGACTCTGTGCTCACAAACTTAAGTAACAGAAAAGAAGCAAAACCGTCAAGTTTTGTAAAACTTAACAAACAATTTAATTATTAAAGTGATAAATGAAAAAGGCAAAGGAACTTACAGCATAATGAAGTAAATCCAAACTTGTCCTATTAAAGGTCTTTAAAAGTCCTAAACATATGAAAAGTCCCCTATAATTTTCAATACCAGAAATGTCCTGGTCCTCCAAGAACAGTGACGTTGTCAAGATGGCGTTGTCCAGAAATTTTTTGAATGATTTATAACGGTTCCAGAATAATATTATAGTCCAAATAATGAGCAGTTTCTATCACCACTGATAGAAGAACTGGATGTGTGAGTTATTAATAACCTGGATGTATGACAGCTGTATTTGATTTTTGGTGTGGCTTACGTTTTCTTTTCTTTTTTTATGTGCAGTGTCGACTTTTTCACATAAAAATTTTAATTTACCCTTTTATTGATGATTCAGATTGAAGAATTTTTAAGATTTTCTTTAAATTCGTAAGGTTTTTAATCAAAATGTTATGCCTTTTTTTAGTTGTTTTAGGTTAAAATAAATTCTTAAGCTTTTAAGTTTCTTAGGCTCCCTACAAACCCTGTAATAATGATACAGGTGTAACCAGCCATGAGTATTGCTCTGGACATGCAGTGGACATTACTTGGCTACTAAACTATCTCATCAAAAATTACCTGTAAGGCAAGGACTGGATCAATAGTCTATACTGGTAAAGTCGTTGAAGTGTCGCTTTATAATCATGAAGTGGATGCTATGACTATAAACTATGTATAAAAAATTGTACCTGTCCTGACATGAGAATTTTATACAGAGACATGCATGCAATGTTATTAACTCATTAACCCCTGGCGCCAGACTTTACGCGGCAGGAGGTGGTAGCCTAATTCTGAGCTCTGTAGTGTCAAGGTCATGTATGACACAATAAAGTGGGTGGTATTATAGAAAGGTAGACAGATGTAGCTTTACGATGATACCAAATAATATGGATGTTCTAGTTGCATTACAAAATACAGAGGGAAAAACGTCTTTTTGGACCCAAGTTTTTTCCAGCCGAAATTCGCCCGAGGTCGGAATCCGATTTTGTGTCCAGATTTTAGACATTTTGGCCTCAGATCTAAGACAGACCGGTCTGAACTGCACACAGACAGGTGAACCTTTGCAAAAAATAGGATAAGATGGGCATTTAGAATAAAGAGTGGTCTCGACACGAAAAGGATGGGTCCATTAAGCAAAAAAAAAAAAAGAAGTCCAACTTTTACCCTTCTGTTCATGCTCAGGCGAAATAGCCAACAAAAAATGATGTTTCTAACACAACTAGGCATTAAGTTAACCTAAAATGTCTTGGAGGTCGATGTATTAGGATGTATTCAGAAAGAGCCCCCAAAATGGGTTTCCTACTCGCATTTCAGGCGAAAATGACAAAAACCTCCAGGGGTTAATGTGTTAAACTTGCTAAGGTGGATGCCTGAAACGGTTATTCTACAGACAGAAAAAATTGCCAGCATGACTTAATAAGTCCACATAACTGAATCCATGTACTTGTGTAGTTGTGATTCTGCAGTACACACAAAAACTTTGTCTCAGATAGAGAAGACCAAGAAATGGAAACATAGATGGAATATACTTACTAAAGATGAGAAACTTCTCCAACTTGCTTGAAAGATGAATACCAGAACTCTTGATGTTGTAACTCTACTACCATGCTACTCTGCATGAATGGAAGTAGTAACTCAAATACACACAGGATTTCGTGCCAGTCTCTTTATCAAGTAGTGATCACTCTGTCACAGATGTTGGCAGAAAATTTCAGCTTGGGAGGGCTGGATTTCTGAGGTACTGGTAGTACTCGTAAGGTATTATAATCATGTAATGCATTTATAAAGCTTTTACAAAAAAAGCCATGTTAAAGTGCCTTAGTCTCTCCATTATTTACCTCCCTTGGATCATGTATCGGCGGACCAGTAGTAAGTGGAAAGTGACTTTAAAACATTTGGCTGTACTTCATTACTTTTATAACATAAAAAAGCACAGGACTTTTTTAATAAAATACTGTATAAGAGTATTTACTGAAAATTCTGACAGTTACATGAATGCAATAAACTCCTTTAAAACCCAGTTTCTATTGGACAAATATTTTCACGTGTATTTTTCTACATCTTTTGATAGCAGATTAGCAAGATGAAAAAGTGTTGGACTAGTAACCAGACGGTTTAGATTTGCATCGCAGCCTTTTCCTGGTGCTGTGTTCACGACTACAATACTCGTCCTCCCATGGGAAATATTCCCTCTGTGAATGGGTAAAAGCATATATAAATTTATTATAGACAGTTTTTGTCTGGCTTACTTGAAATATGAGGTATTGCATATATCTTGTTTATAAGTTTAGTCCAGTTGCAAATTGCACTGACCCAGATCTGCAGTCACATAAGGCATGACCAGACTTAGGTTTGTGCAGTTTGTTAAGTGTAATCAAATGAACATACTACATAGGCCCTGATCTGCCAGCACGTGATAGCAGACCAGGGTCTCATGTTGTTTGAAGTTGGACTTCTAAGTAAGTATATACAATAACTAAACAATATCTTCCCCATACACATCATCATGAGGTGGTGTATGATCAGGGATGGCACTGGGCTTCACCAGTGTTGCAAATTGCAATTTTTATACTTACTGGCGACAAAATATACCATCTGGCAATTTTTTTTAGACATTTTTTTGGCTGTTTAAACTTGTATATACAATCTTGGGTTTGGGGTGGAGAAATTCAAAGGCAGCATGAAAGGAAACTGCATACTTGGATATAAAATGCACTGGGAGCTATCTATTGTCACACAAACAAATCTTTGTTCATATTGACAAACGTGTCTTAACAGCACGTTACATCATAATTCGATTATGCAGACACCTGGCCTGAGTACTGTAAAAGCTCTGATACACTCAGATAGTCTTGCTACTGGATTAGTTACAATTGATTAACCACCGAAGACAGGAACAGCTGCAATCAACCAAGTGATTTTGATTTTTAACGTAGCTTTAACAAAAAAATAGTTTTGCTGAAACTTCAAAAAACACTGATTAGATTTGATGCTCTGATTGTTCTTTATAAATACTAAGCAAATGAAACATAAAAAGCCTCATCCCCTTGGTAGCCTTGGCAACATGTTAGCTGTCACCAGCTGACCAAAAAATCTAGGCTACGTACACGTGGCATGTAAACAACTATAAAGCCACATGCTACTGGCAACCAAGAATATGTCATTGAATTGTTTATTGACACGTGTTTGTTGTCATTGGGATAGATCAAACAAGGACTAACAATTAGTCTTTTTACATAAGAGTTATTTTTTGTTATTTGTGTGTTCTAACGTGATGTGAACGATATATAAATTTTCTAATATGTGATTCACTTTCGAATTTAGGGATTTTTCATATACATGCACAGTACTTTATGCATTATGGGTTCTTCTGCACAATTGTAAGTTGTCAATACACACATGTATTTCAGATTAGTTTTGTCTTCAATTAATCCAAATTTCAATTGTTTATTTTCTTTCAGTGTAAATCCTACTCACTGACATCAGGCCACCTCTTCCAAATTTCACTTGTATGCAAAAAAAATTTTGTGTAGTCCTCCACCACTTATCTCTACACCCACTTAAGTTGACAATATTACCTTGGTAACAGGGATATTGAGATAAACAGGTAGTACTGTAATATGAAAATGGCAAAAATTTTTGAAAATTGGGGACAAAATATTGAGGTTGGCAATTTTTGGGGTGACAATTATATTAATGCTAGTGCCATCCCCAGTGATGTTGATTATGATGCTCCCATATGAAATCAGACCGCTCCGGTGGCCTAGTGGTAAGAGCGTCCACCCCGGATGTGGGAGGTCGTGGGTTTGAACCCCAGCCGAGTCATACCAAAGACTTCTAAAAATGGTACTAACAGCTGCCTCGCTAGGCACTCAGCATTAAGAGGTTAGTGTTAGGACTGGTGGGCCTGCTGTCAGGGTAATGTGACTGGGTGGGACATCATGCTACATGTCTGCGGCATGATGCCCCAGTGCTAGACATCACTTTCAACTGCCACACTGCAGACATTGTAGCGATATGACTGAAAAATTGTTAAAGCTACATTAAAAATCTAAATCTCACACACACATACCCATATGAAATCATTATATCATCCAACATTTATTTATTTATCCCTCACAGGTCTTCCTATGCAAATGTATAAAATAATCCAGGATGTTTTCCTTTTTTTTGGACAGTCAGATATTCTTTGGATGCTGTTATGTGCATGTGTGACTTAGTTTGGTTTGTGTTTTATGCCACATCATCACAGGTACGTTATTTAGTGCCAAGGCAGTTAAAGTGCCTGGTCCAAGAACACGAAGGTAGACTTGGGGTAATCCAATGGTAGAATTCAAACCTACATCCTTCTGGTCATTTGTCTGGTAAGACAGATACTGAGCAGTGGTGGCTTCTGTACTTGTAGGGCTCAATAGGTCTGCTGATGCACAGTGCAATGTCACAGTAGGTTAAGTTGCACAATTCAATTTATTTATATAAGATTAAGTTTTGTACGATTTTTTCAGAGCTTTATTAATATCAATCTTTGTAAAGAACAATTTTAAATATAATGTATCACTTAGCAAATAGGGTATATGACAGATAAATTAAAATGTTTGTGGTGTTGGATATTATAATCATGCCTAATGTATGTGTGCCCTGCAAGTTAACGATCTTGTACTTACATCTTGTCCACAATATCCAACAACACCAACACTATAATCTATCATACTATGACTTCATCTAACTTGTAAAAATTTATTTGAATTCTCTGGATATATTGTGCCTTATGAATTATGAAGTTAGTAATAGGAACAAAATATATTTTCTATAATATTGTATTTTTTCCTTATGATGTTATTTGGAGATCATGTAACTGATGATATTGTAAGCTAGAATATGTGACAAACATATGCATTTATTTATATTGTCTGATAAGGCTGCAGTGTTTACCACCATTTCTAAACATGTATATGGTTTACAGTAACTAAAATGATGCCATTTAATCAAGGCCATTACTTACTTAACCTTACCCTGTATCTACTGTTAGGCTGACTGCTATTATAATTATAGGGTACTGCATTTTTATGGGAAAATATGAATGAGTTTTTTCTGAATAATACTGCATGACCTTTGCAAGTTTAGAATTAGTCTGAAAAAATTATTTAAAATTTTCCAATACAAATGCAGTAACCTTTTTATTTTATACTCGTTTTGTTTTCCTACCTAAGGCTTAAATAATAAAGGAATACACTACAAGAAAAAAAAGCAATTGAATTTATGCTGTATTTCAAAATAAATACACAACCGTAGATTTATCAGCACACAGTAAAAATGTTAATGTGCAGATAGCACTGCCCAATATAGTTTTTGGGTTTTTTTCCCCGTTTTGGTCTACCTAAACTGTCATATTTTGAAAGACTTTTCATTGACAAAAAAAGATGCAGTTGGTCTGGAATGGATGGATTTTGTTTTTCTGTTGATCCAACTCAATTTTGCTTATGATGGACTAGATTTATTGGGTCAATTCAGTGCAGTAAGATAAATGTGATTTCATTTGGAAATGTAGTCGAAATTATAGTACAATTTTGGTGTGTATTAGGTTTTCCATGACATCAAGCATGTCATTCAGATCTGTAGAACTGACTACAAATGTACATTTTGAGGAAATTCAGGTTGCATAAATGAAAGTATATTTTTTACCATTCTTATTACTAACTAACGAAGACATGTTTATGTCCTGTCATTTGCATGTTCACTGTCAGAGGGACTCTAGCTATGACCTGTTTTACACAGTGTTTGTCTTCTATTGCTTGCCTAACATTGTATCAAAATAGTTAAATGGGGAAAACTGCAAAGCAGCTGTTGTGCGACAGTCCATTTAGCCAGCAGAAATAATACTTTTTTTGGCATATTGACTCTGAGGCTCTTAGTTTCCTACCAAAACCTTCAGTTGCAGTTTTTCTCAAATTAGAGTTTTGACTGACTAGTAAAATGGTTCATCTCTGATAGATATGCAATAGCCCTTGGCCTCAATATGCCTTTCCCTGCTATTTTTAAAGATCTAGAGAGCACTGGTCATAGCCTGAACCATTCCATTTACAAAAAGTTACGAATATTTCTCTTAAATAATTGTTGAAATAATCAGAACGGTATTTTCAGTACTGTGTCTCATGTTTGTCGTGGACATGGCAAATGTCACAGTCATTCATTTCCTCATTTGAAAGTTTCATTTGTGACTCAGTTAACTCATCCACAAACAAATATAATAAACTAAACATAAAGGGTTTACTACATGAGTGTACATGGTTTGTTTACAAAGTAGTTCATAATACACTATAGTTTTTAGATGCATATGTTGTGCAGTATAAAGGTGTTCAGTATCTTAAAATGCTGCACAATTCTGACAATGTAAAGTTAACGGAGAAAAAAATGAGCATATAATAATATACCTTGCTCAACTTGTGATTATTTCATTTGCCATATTCATTTTTCCACTTATTATGAGAAGATACATTTTGTAATATGTCTTTGTTATATCTGACAATTTAGGTTAAACATCCCCATGATTGTTATGATATTGTTTTTACTGCTACATACATGTACATGATAAAAACAAACAGATAAGGCATCATGATGTCCTGCATAGACATGCAATTTGGATGCTTTTGTAGGCCAAGGGCCAAGAAACTGCACAGTGGTTTTAAAAACTTGAAACTGTGTTTCTGTAAAATAAAATGTTACTAATCAAAGGCTCTGCTTTTGGAAGGTAGATAATGAATTTTAAATAAAATTTATTAAAAATTTATAATAAAGTCAGGCCGATGTGCAAATTGTACAATGTGCACTTCAACCGATTCTTGACAATTGTATTTCTTTGAGATTCTACATTAAACATGAAAATCATGCACAAGTCAAGAAAAAAAATTAACAGAAATATAACTAGACAGTTTTAAGCAGAAATATATTATTTTAATTGTAGAGAGTAGTTCCTGCATCATTGAATCCATGTGCACGGGTGTTTTTTTTTAATGTTTACAACTTTTGTAAATGTTTATAGGCATTATCCTTAACTTAGCTGTTTACATGTGTAAACTTTGCAGCCTGACTGTCTGACAGCTCAAGTGGACCTAGCCAACTCACAAACTTGCCAGCCAAATGCGAAAACAGTGTGTCCAGTCAAATATCAGACAGTACATATATATCAACTAATAAATATACATCTTGTTAGACATGTGCATCAGTTAGAGTGCAGTTTATTAGACATGTACATCAGTTAGAGTGTAATTTGTTAGAAGTAATCAGTAGAATAAACAACATACACCATGATCTACTGGCACATTTTGCAGTGGCAAATCAGGGTGTGTGAAGCAGATGGACCCCAATTTGTACTGCATTTATCTAGACATGATTTAAATAAACTTTTCAATATCTCTGTCTGCTTTATCTGAATTTTTTAAGTATAAACCATTTTCTTTTCATGAATAGAATGAAAGTTTATTATGTATGCTTAAAATTCTGTTCAACTTTGTGCATACATACACTAAAAAACAAACTAAAAAAGAAACAAAACATAATTTTAAGAAAAATCAAAGATTGGGAAGTGTACCAAATGCCACAGTTTATTTTAGTTAAAACTCAACATGACTTTTTATTTTAATTAAGAAACAAGAGACTTAAGAGGTTTGATATCTCTCACCCTAATTGTCATATGTCAGCTTGTGAATGCAAATTCACACACATATTGAACTGTGGAGGGGAAAGAAAATCTTGGAACACAGTTGCTACATTGTCTATTAATTTGTGTGTGATTGATCTTTTTTCCTGTACAGGATCACTTTCTTAGCATAAAAAGGACAAGTCATTTATACAGCTAGCATTGTCCACTTGATTTCTTCCAAGCCCTGGCTCTAATTATTCATACCTTGATCTTAAAGTGTATACTCATACTTGGCATTGCAAGGATAGTTGATCTGTGTGGTCAGTATGGTTTCCTGGATCTGTCTTGACCCACCTAGTGCCTTGGAGCCGTAACTTAAAAACCATCATTATATGTTATATAATCAGCATTGTTCCCTGGGGACTTGTCCCCAGTGTATAACTTAAATGTTTTTGTATTTTTAGATCAAAAGATTTGGGACAGTTTGCTATCCATCTTTCCATTAGCACCTAGTTTGTTATTGCTACTCTTCCTAAACTACCTTAAGGATTTCCATAATACTTTTCACCCCCTTTTATCCTATGGTCTAGCTGGTGCAAAATGAAAATTGTGCAGCTTGGACATCCAATATAAACAGTGTGACCCCAGTATAGCACACTCCATTTAACGTGAATTTGGATATAACACAATCATGGCATGGCTCCCGAAATTTTGTATAAATGTATTTTTCTCATACACAACTTTTTTGTCTTCTTTCATAAAAGTATGAAATGTAACATGAAAAGAGTTTATCATTTTGCAGAAGAGATCGCATATTAATTATAACACAAGATGATCATGGAATGGCTCATGAAATTTCATATACATGTATTTTCTCATACACAAGAAAATAATTTTTCCTTCTCAAAAGTGCAAAAAATAACGTGAAAAAAGTTTATTCAGGGAACACAATGGGCTTCACCAATGTCATAAATTGCAATTTCTTTCCTTATTGGTGACAAAATATACCGTCTAGCAATTTTTGGGGCAGCAATGTTGGCTGTTTAAACTTGTATATACAATCTTGGGTTTGGAGTGGAGAAATTCAGAAGCACCATGAAAGGAAGCCGCAAACTTGATATCAAAATGCACTGGAATCTATCTTTTGTTACCTAAACAAATTTTTTTGTTCATATTGACAGACCATCTTAACAGTGCATTGTTATATCATAAACTCATTATTCTGACATCTGGCCCGAGTACTGTATGCTTTGAGATCTTTGCATTTTTTTTTTTTTTTTTTGTGGGTGGTGTTTGTTGACATTTCTGGTAACGGAGATCAACCAGACTAGGCACTATTTCATTATGGATGTTTCGGATGAAATAGTGTTGGACTATCAGCCGTTCACCAGTAATTAATATAATTACTCAGACTGACCTTTGTATGTGGATGATAAGTAAAATTCCTCTTCTTTTCACTCAAAAAATTAAATCCTTCAGAACACTCACATTTTCTTTAGTAATCCCTGTCAGAACAGAACACCGGTGTTGGCCCTTTTTAAATGAACCACTAAGTGGCCTAAGTGTTTAGAGCATCCACGATGGATACAGGATGTTGTGGGTTCGAACCCCAGCCAAGTCATACCAAGGACTTAAAAATGATAATAGCAGCTGAATCACTTGGCGCTTAGCATTAAGAGGTCAGTGTTAGGACTGGTTGGTCTGGTGTCAGGATAATGTGACTGGGTGGGACATGATGCTACACGTCTGCGACATCATGCCCCAGTGCTAGACATCACTATAAACAGCCACACTGCAGACATTGTAGTGATAACTGAAAAATTGTTAAAGCTACATTAAAAAATCCAAATCACACACACACACGCACACACAAGATTTCTGATGCATGCATGGAAGGCAGCACCACTCTGCTACCAATGTTAAAAAAAAAAAAGCACAGATCTACTTGTTGGTCTACTCAATAGTCATGCTACTGGGACTAGCTACAATCTACCAATTGTTGAAGGAAGGAACAGTAACTGCTACAGTCAACCAAATGATAATTCCTTTTTTATAAAATGTACCCAGAATAAACAGTTTTGCTGAAACTTCAAAGAAAACTGATTACCTTTGAAGCATCGATCATCCTGTACAGATACTAAGCAAATGAAAAATTTCAGTCTCAATCAATGTTCTACAATTATTTGATGTTGCCTTTGGAGTAAGAAACAGGCATTTGTTTAGACCTCTAATTCTGGCCTTTAGCAGTAACTTAAGTAACACATACACCTTTCATCAAAGAAAGCTGACTTCAAACTTCAGTAAAAACAAAGAACCTTTCATCAAGGGAAGTCAGGACCAAAGTTAAATAAAAGCAATGGAATCTAAAGGATTGTTGCATTTTCAAGTGACTAGAATGTGTTTATTGTGCCTTGAAAGTTTCCTTTCTGCAGGAAAAATGTCTATGATTACGGTCACTACCAACAGCGACATAAAACAGAAATTAAATCTCCAATCTTTTGAAACCAGATATCTGGCCTTCAAGTTAATTGAAGATGGGGTATCTTGCAAAGATGTTTGTTAAATTTTTCAATTTGTTCGCCTCTTCATTTCCCTATGAAAAGCTTCATCACCTTCATAGCCTTGGCATGATGATAGCTGTCTCCAGGTGACCAAAATCTAGGCCAGTTTAAGTACATGTACACGTAGCATGTAAACACCTATGGCCACATGCTACTGGTGACAATATTGCAGTGAATTGTTTAGTGACAATCGGATACAGATCAAACGAGGACTACCATCTTTTTATATATATGTGTTTTCAAATGATAAGTGACTCATAAATGAATTTTATAACGTGATCTCTACTCAGAATTTATTACAAACATGCATGTGCCTTTAGTTTAGGTACATGAATCATTTTCTTCAGCTAACTGACTTGTTTGTTTATAACATGGTTTGGTCTATAACCCAGCAGGGTTCTGTGGACCTCAATCACCATGTTATAGCAGGATCACACTGTGTTTTTTTTCTCTATTTTTAGATCAGAAGACTTGTGGGATGGTCTGTTGTCCATTAGCACAAGTCAGCTATAGCTACTCCTCCTAACCTACCTGGAGGATTTCCATAAAACTGTCCACACACATTGATCCCATGGTCTACTTGATCCTAAATGAAAATGGTGCTGCTGGTACATCCAGCATTGTAAACCTTCTTATGCTTCATCTTGAAAATCTTTATATTGCTGCTCCTCCGAAATGGATGATCACATCAACATGGGATTTTCACTAAAGATTTATTATGAAGTCTAGTTGGTCCTAAATGAAAATGGTGCCAATATGACATCTAATATGGTTGCCACAGTGGCCAGCTTGAAAGTCTAGTCATCACTTCTCCTAAATGGATGGACAGATCAGCATGGGATTTTCAATCAATGATTTCTTATGATGTCCAGTTGGTCCTAAATGAAAATAGTGCCAATCTGCCATCCAATATGGCTACCCCAAAAGTCACCTTGAAAATCTTATTGCTACTACTTTTGAATGTATGGTCATATCAACATGGGTTTCAGTTAAACCTTCATATACTGTCTAGCTGGTTTCAAATAAAAATTATGCCGATCTTAAATCCAATATGGCCACCACACAACAACCATGAAAATGATGCTGTTCTGCAGTCCAATAAGGCCGCCACAGCAGCCAGCTTGAAGATCTTGTTATTGCTCCTCATTCTGAATGGAAAGTAATATTCTGAAAATATTGTCTTCTTCTAATAAATGGATGATATATCAATATGGGGTAATTACCAATAGACTTTTCATGATACTTAATTAGTCCTAAACGAAAATGGTGCCATATGTGCACTACAGCTACTAATTAGAAAATCTTATCACTGAAGAATATCAGAGATGGCTTCAACACTTGAGAGTTAAAAGGAAGAAATGGTCTTATCTTGATCTGGATATTCTTTTTGCCCAGTAACATCAGTCCTTTTGAGGGACTCTTGTTTAAAAGTTGTTCAAGGGATTTTCCATTTTTATTAATGGTATTGATATTTAAAGGCAAGCTGGCATCATTTTGTATAAATCTGAATGCCCGTAACACCAGAATGCTGTCAAAATTGATCAATTTCCGATAAAATTTTGTCTGCTTTTATTAATGGCCACCATATTTGATGATGGATTTGCATCATTTGAAAGCCCTTATTTCAAGATGCATCCTGCCAAATCTGGTCAAATTCTTTTGAGTGGTGTTTGAGAAGAAGTCAGTTTTTAGTACCACAGATCAGGATCCTATTTATAAAAGTGAAAGTAATCTATGCCAGGAAGCTATCAAATTTGGTCAAATTCTGCAGAAAAACTTTTGAGTTTTAAAGTTGTTTTTGTTTTTAGTAATTCTGTTCATATCTGATACTGGGTTTTCAACATTTGAACAAATTTAATATGTGTACATGCCAGGATGCTTCTATCAGATCATTTGAACATTTCAAGGTTATTCTAATTTTAATATCAGTGGTCATAACTGATGGTGGTACAACACGATTAGAACAAATCTGGAAGACATTCATGCCAGGATGGGGTGCCCTGTGGCTGACTGGTTTTAGGCGCTCACCTTTATATTATCACTGAATCTCACTTCTGTCCACATGGATTTGAGTCCATGGCTCAGCCAATGTAGGTATGTGACAAAGTTTGCCAGTAGATTCCCACGGGTCAGTGGTTCTTCTCTGGCTGGTCCCAGGTTCTTCTTCCACCAATAGAGCGGCTGCCATGTATAGCTTATCGTGTGCTGAATAATGGCATTATAAACCATAACAAGAAGAAGTCAGGTTGATATGGTCACATTCTGTTGAGCAGATTTTGTGAAACTGTATATAGCAACTGTGGACAGACAATGGACAAAGGACAGTACCATAACCTCTCATGGACCTTATGGCCAGGATGCTAAAAACATAATATGAAACAAAACAGCGACAAATAAATTATTTGAAAACTGAAGTGTCAGAACCAAAATGCCTGATGTGATAAGATGTGGACCTGGGTATAGTTTCACCAGAATATCTATCAGGATAAGGATATGGGCCTCTGCCTTACATTATTTCTTGCAGTGCCCTTGACAATGGAGTAAAGGGTATGACTGAATGGTGAGACTATAAAGTCAAGATATGTAAAAGGCTAATGATTTTATTATAACCTATTCACTGGTTTAAAAGTTATAAATGTACAGTCATAGACATCAATGATTTATATTGACCTTGACCTTGAAAAAAGGTGCTTGGCTATGATATGTGGCCCACTGTCTTCTCATTATATTAACTGGTTAAAGATCCATGACAATATTTTTGGTGGTTCAAAACATTACACTCCATACAAGGATACGAGTTGCAGAAATATATCTCCCTTAACCTTGATCTTTAGGCATTGGGAATGGTTATGCTACAAAACATACCATCCAGTCATGATAATTATTTTGGCACATTTTCACTAAAAATGTTTCAAGTGCTTCCAATTTACATTCCTGACAAGGATACAAGTCACAGAATTGCATATTCCTGTGCCTTGACCTTGAGACAGGACATGGCAGCACGCCAACTAATTAGGATCTATACTTTTAAAATACTGTAAAGTTTCTGGACAGGCAAGCAAACATTAATGGTTGGATGAATGTATGGATGGATGTACATACAGACAAGGCCATAACATAATATGCCTGACTGAAAAGAGGTATATAAAAATAGATATAAAACAAAAAGCATATAGACAATCCAATAACATAATATGCCTCTCTGAATAGAGGCATACAAAAATGGATATAAAACAAAAAACATACAGACAAGGCAATAATATAGAATGCCTTTCTGAATAGAGGCATACAAAAATGGATATAAAACAAAAAACATACAAACAAGGCCATAATATAAAATGCCTTTCTGAATAGAGGCATACAAAACTATAAAAAAAAAATCATATGGACTACACCACAATATAAACTGTTTGACTGAATAGAGGCATACAAAAATATAAAACAAAAAACACAGACTACACCATAACATAAAATGCCTGACTGAATAGAGGCATAAAGAAATATAAAACAAGAAAACGTACAGAAAAGGTCATAACATAATATGCCTGACTGGATAGAGGCATACAAATATAGACATACAAAATGATGCTAGTCATGGCCAGCATGTTGAATCTGCCACTGAGATTTTGGTAAATTAGTGTTGTACACATAAAGATATATCCACATACCATGTAACATGATTCTGTGGATAATTGTTGCAAAGCATCTGAGCATACAGTGGCATAGCAAAAAATGTCCTCCACAACGCTTACTTCTGGAGCCCCGGTACTAATAAAAAACATTTAATGGGAATTTTGCACCCCAGCCCCCAATTGCAGGGGTTGCTTGGGCAGTTGCTACACCACTGTGAACACATAAACTTTAACAATGAGGCAAAATCAGATGGATATAAAGAATCTTGAATGGACACGCACATCAAAGTGATTGTTATACAATGGAAAAAGTGATCTATTTGTTTCCATGTAGACTTGTCAATGTAGAATTTACATGAAAACCTTTAATTTTTCTATAAACACCAAATTACAGGTAATAATAAATAAATGTAACGAATAAAACCTATCAAATATTACCATACAGGTATAATTATAGAAACTCTCTGAATAATAATTGTAAAAAAGATCTCTTCTGGACTTCATAGCGCTACAGTACAAATAGCATGTGCTATACCCATCATATGACTTTTCCTTAATAATAACCTTAGCATGGGACTTTACTACTAACTGTATAATAAGGTGTGGACCTGGGTAAAGTTTTATCAAAATATCTCTTGGATTTAAAGATCAGTAATCTTTTCTCTCACTGTGACCTTGACTGTGAGGCAGGAGGCATGGCTATGGTATGTGACATGTCATCTACACATATAAAATCTCTTAAGTCTTCTTCAAACTGCAATCATTGATTCAAAAGTCATACTGCAGAAGATGATTCAAGTCGCAAAATTAAATTTCCTCTTGAAATGACCTTGACCTTGGGATTGATATCTACTTACTCCTAACAAACTGAATGGACCCAGATTTGCTGGTGTTTTATTGTGCTTTAAGTTGTGGCAGAATTGGGTATGTGCAATTAGCAGTTGGACTAAACCTACAAGCAAACAGATGTGGTATGTATGGTCAGTCTGCAGAGGAAGGGTGATTACAAAAGACATTTAACTGTATGTAACCTATTCATACCTTTGTTACTTCATATAACGAGATAAATTCTCACAAAGCAAGGTAAAATCGGGAACCAATCACTGTTTCCCTCTTTGATTATAATTGTTCAGAGAAAAATGCTTCTAATACAAAACTTTCTTCACTCACTTTTTAAAAATATTTATGTTAGATTTAATGACTGATTCATCTTAGTCTGAACTTAATGACAATTACTTGCAAGTGATTGGATAAAATGATGCATACTGAATAATGGTGAAAAACCTGTAGATTGCTGGGAAAAATCATTTCAGTTATAATATTCCCTGCACATAACATGCAATCGTTAATTCGCTTACATTTGTTAAGAGCCAAAACTTAAATATGTTAGACACTTGAATTGATACACATGTAAGAACTAAAATATCTTGGTGCCTGAAATTTTCTCAAATTTTATGTTATTTCACAGACCTCCCCAACCGTTGCCTGAAAAATATTCCACAATTAAAAAAAAATTACGTTTGCGCTTAATACAACATGAAATGTTCCACCTACATTAAGTGATGATTGCACTGTGCACAAGATTACACTATTTCAGCATAATGGTAAACTGAACAGAGATTGTCAAAAGCTAATGAAGACTTCATAAAAAAGTTTCCAGAAATATTACTTCTTTATTCGTACGTTCTCTATCATAACCTGCAGTCTTGACCACTTGTGCTGCTATTTTCATACTGACTAAAGAATTAGCCAACCTGATCCAGCTGTGTAAGTGACCAATGTTTATGAGAGACAAGGTGTCAACTTGATTTTGGAGCATAATTACTATTGTCTCTGTTATTACAATTCAGGTTTGTCCCCGACATCTGAATGGGTTGTTTTGGTTCTCAGCAAGGTGAACATTAAATATGCGGAGCGTCATGTTATGAAGCTGTCTATCCCTCTCACTCATAAATGTTGAAGAAATGACTTGCAATGACAAATATATAATGCTAATGTTTACCAAGGAGGAAAATTCATAAATTTGTCACTTAGTATGGGATTAAAAAATTCCGAATGTCAGGAGTAATAATGAAATGTTACATGAATTTCATGTTGTACTAAGTCAAGATTTGTCTTTAATTTATTCACAATATGTTTATAAGACAAAGCAAATACATCTCAAGTATATTTTTGATGGCAGTTTTATGATATGAGCAAGGCATCAAAGCTATCAATGGATTGGCCAACGACTTTAAAGAGTTTTTGACATGACTTAAATAACATGGAATAAATGATTTTCAACAATTAATAAATGTTTATACCATTTTATCCATTTTCTTTTAAGCAAATGTGGTTTTTCTCATTGGGAAACAATTTCAAACTGTAATTTCCAACTGCAACTGACACAAATTTCTTTTATCATGCCTATTAATCAAGGTCAACTTGCAAAATACAATACGTACATACAATATGGAATTTAAACAATCTTGATTGTCTCACATATTTCTGAAAGTAATAATGTTAAACTATGGTTGATAATCCTAAAGCAGCAACTACTAAAGCTGCTATAGGCAGTCTATGTCATTTTCATTTTGTCAAATACCTGGCACTTGCCTTTCTGTTCCTAAATTAAAACTGTTACTTGTGCTGTTTCGCGTCTCTAAAAATTAGTGTCAAAATCAAAATCACCAACTGTCACACAACCTAGGAAGCATTAAAAAATTCTTCACACAAAAAATTACGAGTCTCCATAAATGTATGGTGTCTTAAAATGTAGAGCCAAGATGGTAGAGTGTCTTGGATATTGCTCCCCTGATTCATTCAACAGTGTGTACCACTAAAGTACTGTAGTTGAGCATCTGAGAATCTGGCCATACTTCTGCTGGAATTAAAGTTTACATGAGTTTTGCTAAAACCACTGCAAATTTAGTACCCCCTCTAGATTTTAAAATGAAAGATTTTAAGATATTTTCCTCCAACTGAGCAAATTGATTACAGACCCTGTGATGAAGAGTGGGTATACCAAAATTGCTGTCGGTCGACTGTTTTCATGGTCAAAATAAACTTTATGAGTCCAAATTAACCATATGCCTTTGTGGCAATTGGCTGCACCAGACCACTGAGCAAATCCAACCTCTGAGTCCAGGGCTTGATGATATTATTTGTAGCAATGTCAATCTTTCCATTACAGTATAGAAATGTTGTATTCCAGTTGTGGATGTCTTCATAGACACTTGTCATGTTCAAAAACAAAATATCACTAGAAGACAGATTAAATGTTTTTGAATTTTTCAGCTCTGTTGAAATAAAAGTTGAATTTAGACTGGTTCCATTTACAAGTATGCAGGTAATATTACTGGTATGTCCTGCTAGAAATTGGTCAGATAAAATTCCAGCAACCAATGAGAGCATGAAAAATAAAAATGTAGTAGATCTACGGAAAATAATTTGTTTCTTTGTTAACTTGATCTGCTTTTTGCCATGTGTTATCAGTAGCACACTATCTCTCTCAGCAATATGAATAACTTCATCCTGGATGTCCATTTCATCTGGTACTGTGGAGTTTTCTAATTCTTGAGAAGGAACTTCACCACTGATTTCAATATCTTGAGCTGAAATTGACATCATAACAATAATTTTCTCTGATTATAAAAATATTTTAGATATAAGAAGGTAG
Source organism: Megalonaias nervosa (assembly GCA_016617855.1). Taxonomy (NCBI): domain Eukaryota; kingdom Metazoa; phylum Mollusca; class Bivalvia; order Unionida; family Unionidae; genus Megalonaias; species Megalonaias nervosa. The sequence goes on from JAECUM010000620.1 coordinate 56,330, forward strand.
TCAAAGGAAAATTTTTTGCCTTTGTAAGCCAACAAAATCGCCCTACACTAGCAAAATATTTGTAATGTATACCAGGTCATGGTTGTTGCACATAATTGATGTAAATGATGAAACAGAAATTTACAAGAGGCATTTACTTTCTAAAAAATGTCAACACTGAGAAAGAAAATTTTCAAGTAAATTATTTTTCTGCAAGATTACTTTCCTGATCACATTAATATTTGGAAATTAAATGCCACTACCTCTTGAATACAGCCCTCCCTAAAAGCGCAAGAAAAAGAATTGCCTTTCTGTCTATATAACTACAATGGGATGCTCACATTTGCAGAAAAGAGTGGGATGGTTGATTCCTTTCTACATCAAATAGATTACCTGATCACATTAATGTTTAGAGAATGGGAAGAAGACCAGGAATTGCATGAACATTCAACCTCTACCCATGTCACCCTTTTGGAGCAAGATGACTGCTATCTTGAAAGGATAAACTTTCTCCCAGAGTTAAGGTAGCTCAGTCAAAGAGTATATGTCTAGGTCATCCCTGTGGGGTCCCACACTTGGGTATTGCCTTATCTACAAAAATATGTTGGGTGAATCCAGCAAATGCTATAACATCATGGGCAGGTCATAATAACTGTATGGGCAGCTACTAATGGCCTTTCGAGATTCAAGTCTCACCTCTCTCCCACAAATAGAAGCTAATGAAAGCAGACTGAGGATGGCATCCAGATGACTACTATTTTCAAATTAAAACATTACATTTAAATGCAAGGCTAACTGAAAATCGCCCATATTTCACAAGCAAAGATCTTCATTAGATGTACCTGATCTCCAGAGATCCAAATATGCCAATCTAATTACCCACTTAAATCATTGGTTGTGGGGTGATGTTTTGCTTTCCTACCTTAACAAGTAGCATGTGCCTTGACAAGTGCCATGGGTATTCTCCATCTGCATCAAATAGCACCTAATTACATGAACCACGTCTATCAGCTTTGCCTCTGTCAATGGGCCGATCAAAGATGGTGGGTTACTGATTATTTTTTTGATTGCCTGTTGATGGCAACCTGTTCTCAGAGATGAAACCTGGTTGCATCATCAATAAGACTAGGCTGTCGGAACAAAACTTACTGTAATTTGGGATAACAGTGTATGCAGCTCATTCACTCTGCTCACTGAAGCTAGAGCTATCAGGATGCATGTCTTATGAGATAAAAGCTTCAGTGAAGGGGAAGCCATGAGCTCAAACTGGGGTAAATTGAACCTACTGAAAACCCATGAGATTCCATTTGGAAAACAATGTGAGTGAGTGCTGCTAAATTTAGAGAACAGATTGCGAAGAAACTTGTTACAATCTATATATTAGTCTCTTCAATGACATGTAAATGTACTGAAAATCTTGGTGATGCTAATGAGGTTCTTTTCTTCAAGAATTTTTTTCTCAAAAGAACAAAAAGAATTTAACCAACAACGGAATGGAGGCTGAGAGGGGTTGGATGTCACTGACACGACATCAGTTGGTGAAAATGCACAACTTCCCTTGTACTCCTCCTTCAAGCTGTCTAGATCCTCTGATTGAAAGATAATATTTTCCTTGCAACAAAAAAAATCATCATCTTTTACATTAGAAAATATAGTTCCCAAGCAGATTCAATACAGTAACAACTGCAACTTACCAATGAAAGATTCTGGTTCTGAATTCTTCACACCAGCTCGGTCCAGAGCCTAGAATAGTTAAACATATAAACTTAATACAATGTTATCAACTGAAATAATAACTAGAATTAGTTCATGGAAAACAAATGTCCCAGTACAGTGACTGAAAACTGACCTATATGCAAAACATCCCAGCAGACAGGTGGACAATAGTAGTAACTTTAAAAGGTATATAAATGTCAAAACTGGTTTTGACATAAGGATAGATACACTGATTACCTTTTTCTCAAGAACTAAATAATAATAATAATAATAGTAAAAACATAAACTTTATTTTATGAGGTTAACTGTTAAAATATAAAAGCCTCCCATGAGGCCCTCAGGATGAATAAATTACTGTGGATACAAAACAAATAATATAAAAAGTAGGTACATGTACCAAGAAATTTTAACTTTATAGAATGAACCAATTCTACAGACTTCATACAATAACTTTCTTAAAAAACAAATGGCAGTCCTAATTGTTCAGTTATGACAAATATTACTAGATATGACAAAACATTACATTTCTGATAAGATATATTTGCAAAGGATATTTATGTAACATGGAACTGTCAATTTAGCATTCATTGAGACAGTCCACACTGCACATGGAGACATGAAACTGTCAAATTAACATTCCCTGAGACAGTGCAAACAGCACAGTCATGGAGACATGGAACTGTCAATTTAATATCTGTTCAAGACAGTGCACATAATACACGGAGAGATGAAACTTATGATTTAATATCTCTTTTAGACAGTGAACACAGCACATGAAGAGATGGAACTGTCAATTTAATATCTCTTTGTGATGGTGAACACAGCAAACATTTCTGACAATGTCAAGTAAGCTACTGCAGAATCTAGTTAAATGAATAACCAAAGAAAAAAGAATCCTGAGCACAAAGGTCATATCAAGATGATAATATAATGAACTAGAAGCATTAATTATAATAAAATGACATTACAACAAGATTGTAATTAAAATTACAAACTTAAAGAAAATGATGAACACTCAAAGCAAGGGCTATAAGAAATGGCTTTAAAACTTATTATTTGATAATATTATATAATCATGATTTTTTTTAAAAAACAATCCAATATTTTCGTCCTTATGGACCTTAATGTTTGGATTATTGCTCTCTTTTCTCTGTGCTTTTATGTATATAATTGGATTGGATTTGGATTTGTTTTTAAACGTAACTTTTCCACTCATATTGCAATGATGTCTGCAGTGTGACAGTTTATAGTGATGTCTAGCACTGAGGCATCATGCTGCAGACATGTAGCATCATGTCCCACCAAGTCACATTATCCTGACACCAGGCTGACCAGTCCTAACACTAACCTCTTAATGCTGAGTGCCAAGCAAAGCAGCTGCAAGTACCATTTTTATAAGTCTTTGGTATGCCTTAGTCAGAGCTCAAACCCATGACCTCTCACATCCGAGATGGATGCTCTAACCACTTAAGCATACATGCCAACCATTACGCTTTTTTTCACTAAATTATGCCTTACGTGTAAACATATATGGATTACACGATTTCGGTATATCCCCCTTCCAAAAAAAAAATAAATAATTTGTTTTCTCGTTTTTATTAACATCCCATTAATCCCACAGATCGTATTCTAAAAAAGATGGCTTCTACGTAACTACGATATAAGAGTACGCTTGTCCATAGACTTGCATGCACTTTCCTAACAGTATTATGTTCTATTTATAGCAGCTGTCCTATTTCCAAGAAACATGCTGGTTTCTACTTTCAAACTTTTGACCTCAAATTCTATTTATAGCAGCTGTATGGCTTAGTGAGGAGAGAACGGACTGGTTTTCTAATTTTTAATCTTTACTCGCAGATTCTTTGTTTTAATTCATATTTGGTACAGAACCAGTCTGTAGGATATTTGGCGCTAAAAGTCAGTCAGATTTATTGAAGTCGAAGTGTGTGCTAGAGCAAAAATGTTTCCAGATAATTTCACAGATTAAATAAAGACCAAAAAACTGATTCAGAGATGAATACATAACACAGCGTTCCATTCTAGGGCAGGTTCACGCCCATTGCAAGCTGTGTGGAAAGGATTTTAATATTATCCATGGTGGTAAACCTGATGTGGAGCAACACTTGAAAACTAAAGAAAGCTTGAATTATACTAACTCCAGTACTAAGGTAACTTCTTTTTAACAACAAAACTCAATTGTGGACACGAATGTTATAAATGCAGAGGTGTTATTTACCGAGTTCTCAATAGAACACACCCCTAGCGGTAGAAGACTACGTTGGTCCTTTGATCGAATGGATGTTTCCTGATTCCAAAATTGCAGAATGCATGCATGTGCAAGAGCAAAATCATCTAATATTGTTCAGTGTTTAGCTGAAGATGCTTTACTTAAAATTGCAAAAGCCATGAAAATTGGGTCATTTAGTATTGCCACAGACGGGAGTAATAATTATGATGACAAAAAGTTGTACTTAGTCTGTGTAAGAGACTTTGACAACAAAAACGGCAAAGTCAGAGTGCTCTTATTTCATTACCAGAATTAACAGTAAATTCCACTGTAGAAAACATTTATGATTTGTATGATGATGCTTTGAATAAACATGATATAAACTGGCAGAACTGTATGGGGTTTTCAGCTGATAATGCATCAGTGATAACTGGAATTCATAAAGGAGCTGCATTCTATATTTTGACAAATGTCTCAGTGTATATCACAGGTTGTCTCTGTCATTTGATGCACCATGCTGCATGAAAGACTGCCAATAAATTAGAAGGAGAATGACTGAAGTATCGAGTTGGCATTCTACCTGACAATATACTTCATGCGGACAGAATTGATTTTTTTTTTCATCTTATTTCCCAGCTAAACAACCCAATAACTGGAAGATATAAATTTCCTCTTCTGTCAGGTTATGAAAGGAATATTGGTTCTTTACCATTCTAATGCTGGCAGTGAGAGATTGTTCTGTATTGTTAGCAACAATAAAACTGAATTCAGATACAGGCTCAGTAATCTAGTACTTAGGGCTCTACTGGTGTGCAAAACATTCATAATCTCAGCTGGTACAAAGTGAGTATGTTGCTTTTTAAATCTAAAAGTGCTACATAATGAAACCTTGAAGCAGTAATTGATGTTAAAAGGCAGTAGGAGTACAAAAATCATTTTGTACATATGCTTATTGAATTTGTATCATGTTATATGTGGATTACTCTTTTTCTTCTTGAATTACTCTTTTTGTCCTCTTGGATTACACTTTTTCCTCGCCAGGGGTTGGCATGTATGCTTAAGCCACTGGAGCACTTATGTATATAATTAAAAATTTGTTAGTTTGGAAAGAAAAAGTAATTCAGAAAACATAGGTACTAAATATAATAAATGCTTGTAGATAATGAGTGTACACTAAAGCTAAATGTGAGCAAGATCCAGATATTTGAGCATGTTAATATTTTCATGTGTTATTTGGGCACATGATTCAACTTTAATTGCAATAATGTAAGGGTCAAGTAAAATATGGAATTACAGTGCAGACCATAAAGTTAAGGGGCCTAAACTGTGGAAGCAAATTAGACTATTTTACTATTTTAGCTCAATTAGTACATTATGCAGAATTATTTTTTCCTTTGTCCTTCTAAAATCTTTTGTGTCCCCCAGATTTGATGGTGGAGGATACAGTGTCCCCTGCCCCTTGGGATCATATGTGCAACACTGCTCAGTACTCATGCTTCGATGATTTTCGTGTATTACAATGCTCACTGATTGTTACGGGGAAACATCAAACACCATGCTATAATGTGACCCATATACCTGGGTCAGTGGTGACAAACAACAAACACCATGCTGTAATGTAACCCATATACTTGGGTCAGTGGTGACAAACATCAAACACCATGCTGTAATGTAACCCATATACTTGGGTCAGTGGTGATAAACATCAAACACCATGCTGTAATGTAACCCATATAATTGGGTCAGTGGTGACAAACATCAAACACCATTCTGTAATGTAACCCATATACTTGGGTCAGTGGTGATAAACATCAAACACCATGCAGTAATGTTACCCAGATACCTCGGTCAGTGGTGACATTGGTTTGCGGGATAATACTGGTTAACTAAGTTAATGGTCAAAGGTTTTGGACCAACAGATTTATGGGATAGGGAGGGATCTTTCAGCAGGTTGGCAGGAGCAGACCACATGAGGTCATTCCTTAACCATTTGTTAGGAGCTGTGGACCAGAAATAGTCATGCTTATTGTGTGGATGCCACAAAATATATGTTGATGGAATATACATATTATGTTTTGAACCCAAACGTTAATGTCATTACATGTGCAGCAATCTAATGCACCATTATACTTGTTAATGGACAATGCATGATTCTGACTGTTGATAACTTCATACATGCTCTGATCATATCTGCCAGTAAATCTATATATCAGTTAATAAATTTCATTTATTGATCATATCTGTTGACAAATAGTATAATTTGTGATTATTTGCTGAAATCCATCCTTTGATTGTATCCACAGTATCCATCTGTTGTTGAACTTTATGCACATGAGCAGGGTAAGGTTTTCCATTGTTATTGTTTATGACCGGTGGAGTTACGGTGTCAGAGATTCAGTCACCATTGATTTGCAGTATAAATAAATATATATATATAAATCCCATTGTTGTGTTAAGCGTCTTTGCAAGAAACACTCTCACACCATTTCATCTTGTTATAATCAATTTCTGAGGATCTTACATTTGGTACAAAGCATAAAAAAGTTAAAGACACATTGAAAAATAAGTCATCTGTGGAAGCAATATGACTGAGTCCCAAGTTCTTGAATTTAAGTGCAGTGGTCACCATCTCATGATAGGCTATCTCTTTTATTAGACCACCTTACCAGACCAAAAAAGTATATTTGAACCATTATGTTCCCCTTATGAGAAGACAACCCTTTTGCAAGGTTATATTTTCTTTGGAGAGGAGGACCACTGTACTGACAAAAATGCAATGTGCTAATTTATTCCAAAAGAAAATAAATAAATCTGCAATATGGTAGTTTACCTTCTGTGCTTCCTTCTTCCAATCCATCAATCGAATCTTCAGCAGAAAGGATATGGTCTGAAATAAGGTACTTATCAACATGCCCCACCAAGCACCTGTCAAAAATGAACAAACACTTACACAAATTAAACTTATTGTTTTTTAATTTCCTTGACACAGGTTTATGAATGCATCAGTAACGATAAAATCCACATGATATTAGAAAAAAGATTAAAGGAAAAATACAACAGGAGTACAATGAAAAGCCCTTCATATGCCCATTGTCTATTAAATAGCACCTCTATGTAAGCACAAATAGTGCATTACTGACCAAATGGTCACATTGACTTAAACCTTTAGACAAAGTATGCAGTCCAGAACTAAATGTACTGTGCAAACTATTTTTTCTTTTCTGCCTTACCATGACCTCTGACCTTTTTACCCCCAAATCAACAGATTTCTTTAATATCCTAAGTGTATTCCCTCCACAAGATGAATAGTCCAGAACAAAAGTTATTATGCAAAAATTAGGGGTTTTTTTTCTTTTTGTCACAGTGACCTTGATGTGAAGCACCTCAACAAAATACTAAATTTGATGCAGTTTTATGCATTTACTGTGCTGCTCATTTCTGTGAGTTGACTGGAAAGCAGATTTTCTTTTGCGACAGAGAAGGGACAGATCGTCAAGCCTCAGAACAAGCCATGGGTGATATGGGTTTGTCATTTACCCCTCCTGCACATCAAGGTCACTGTGACAAAAAGAAATTTAAGGAATGCAACACAATTTTTCTATGCTACTGCTTGACATGGCTATCATCGTACCTACTTAATATCCAAGCATAACACACTGAATGGAATACTGCCCCCCTTATTGGTCAGCTATATATCAGATCAGTATGCTCAGGATGTCATTTTCAGAAGACAAATGATTGCCATGTCAAGCGATAGAGTGGGAGAATGATCTGACATTCCATAAATTCATGTTCTATGACTCTATGGTCTTAAAATAAGTGACAAGAAAGAGTGAAAACCAACAAGTTTTGTATAATTGAAAATATTTATTTCCCTAAAATACAAATCAGAAAAGTAAAAATAACTTACAGTATGGTGTAAGAAATCCAAAGGTCCTAAATGTTCAATCAGTTACAAAAGTATCAAACAATTCAAATGAGTTCCAATGGTATTCTGAATGATGGTCTGCATTGTATTGATGTATCAACAAAACAGAAGAATCACAATGATATAATCCCAAAATGTCTTTAAATGAATTCATAGTAATTACACAGCAGCTATAAATATCCAAACAGTCTTTAAATGAATTCACGGTAATTCAGTGACAGCTATTGTTCCAATTAATGTGAAATATTTCAAGTACTGTAATGCCAATGAATCATTAAATTATTAAATAAATGAATTCCTCTCAATAAAACTGAATAACTTCCAAGACTGGTGGTACTACTAAGAATGCCTAATTCTATTTAATAGTTGTTTTATATAGATTACTAAAATGCAACAGACAGCACTACCCAATAGTTCTAGAAGAATCCAATCTCATAAACATCAGCTGTTTTGTACTGACCAATCATAAATTAGGTCAGCTCGGCCTTTCAGAACTCATATCCTTGAGTTTGGTCACATAATGTTTACTTGGATCAAAATAGCAATTCAACCTTGGAACTTTACAAATGAATCAAATTAAGCACTATATACAAGAACAACTCATCTTATAGTGCAAACTTGCGATCATTGGGGAAAATTAGTACCTAAAATACTATTAACTAAATAACCCTTACTAACTATAAACAAGAATGATAATATACATATATGTATACATAACAATGACAGAAAGTCAAGCTCTGTGTAGGCATACAAAGCCAAATGCTTGGGCTAAACATCGGTATGAAATTTATTACTCTACATGAAGTGTAGCTTGAAAAATCAGCATTGATTCTTAAATAGATTGTGCAAGAAGAGAGTGAAGTGTCCTCCCTTGTAGGGTTATTTAGACTAAATAACTAGGGTTCCTGCAGACTTAACAAAAACAAATTCCATGACTTTTTTCCAAAACTTTACTAGGGCATTTCACAAAATGCAAGGACCATCTTGCACTGTCGATCATAATTGTGTGGTGTTCAAAACATGTGTCTTTAATTGGTCCTCAGTGCTCTAAAAAATTTGCAGTTATCAATTTTTTAAACTTCAGTATAAACCCAAGCCTTCATGCTTTATCTTAAGGTAAGGAAATTTTCAAAGGGAGTTTTGCTGTATGTAAATTGCATCAGCATACATAATAAGCCATTTTGGTTTTGACCCTCCCTTTCTGTTCAGGAATGTGAGAAAAATTATCCTGCACTACGCATCAGTACTGGATTGGAAAATTGTAAATTGAAGACCAGAATTCTGTGTCAGCCACTTGGCAGACTTGTCTGATCTGAAGCATCTTCAGATGGAATTTGTATATTCAACACTTATGCATATTTACAATTCTGTTAAATCTTTTTGTAATCATACATACCAAATTTCATCTATTTATTTCAAATGGCTTAAAGTTTCAATGCAGAAATGAAAGGATTGACAGATGAACAGAAACAAGAATGTCATGTTCCCCACTTTTCACACAAAGGCATGGGATAAAAAAATTATTATTGTAAGAATTAACAAAGTAACAAGTATGGTACCTATGTCTCACTTCTAACACTGGCAAAAAAAGTAGTCCAACTAATTTTACCTGCTACCATAAGGTATGTTTTAAGCATCAGTGAGATAGCAATAGGCAGGGCAAGGGCATAGTACGCAAAGAGATTCGTAACAGCTCCATACATCTGGTGTCCACAGCCACCTAAAATGCCACCTGCAACACACTGAAATGTACACAGAAATTATTATGCTTAGCCAGGGATTTGTACAGATAGAGACTGAAAACTCTCACCTCCCATATTATATCCTGTCTGATATAGCACTCATACCATTTTAAAACTCAGAAACATATATTTTACAGTTCTGAAACAATTTTTTTTACCTAATGAACAAGATCTTACAATGATTAACAAGATATTAATGATGTCCTGTGCTATTCAGTAACAAAAATGTATTATGTGAAGAAAGGTGCTTCTTACATATGGTGAATTGTTTATACTCTCATGCCAACATTGTACCTTTAAAACTTCAACTAATGAACACTATCTTACATCCCTTTGCATGATATAACTTATGTCCTATAACATGCAGTAATACAAATACCTCGTGTGGAGAAAGACATTATTCAAACCAAAGACCAGCCTCCAAGCACTGAAGTTCTGTTACTTTTGACCAACTGTAACCAATACTCAAATCCAAGTAAGGAAGAAACTCCAAAGGTGATCATTTTAGAACTTTCAAAAAAGGTACAAGCACTTGTGCTTCGTTAAATTATATTATATTCTATCTTAAAACAGGCAGTGTAAGCCCTCCACACTTTCCTTCCACTCTTTTGTTTTTAATAAGTTAAATCATGAGATTTGATGGGTATACATTCTCTCATTGTGGAATTGTAATGTTAATCAGAGTTTCCAATCCCTGTATGTACAACTACCATAGTATCACATGCATGTATTTAATTTACATGCAACAATTCCATATAGTGTCATTTCACCTTTATTTGTTTAGTTATTATGACAAAGAATAAATTCCATTGCTTCATAAAGATTCATTTCAAATATGAACAGAATCCATTTAATATGGGGTTTAGAAATGCTCACATTTGAAGCAGTCCACTTTTGTAAAATCAATGCTTTCTGTGCAACTCAAAATGACTTGATCATTGCACTATGATGTCACCAATGTCGCTTTTGACTTACTGTCTAAACTCATTTAAAAGTTCAGTTCAAATGCAAAATGCACAGATACAGATCTGCCATCATAATGTGGCAGATCCTAGTTCAGTGCACTTTGTTAAGAGTAATCAGTACACAACCAACAACACAGACCATAATTTACTGGCACATTATGCAACAGCAGATCAGGGTCTATGCTGTTCGCAGTTGGATTCGAGCTCTAAGCAAGTATATATGCTGTGTAGGGCTATGAACTTGGGAGAGACTGTGACATATGTCTTATTTAGTAATGAAAAAGAAAAGTGCTTACACAGTATTAAAATTCTAATAACAGTCCTGTGATCAAAAAAGGCGAAAGTCAACAAAAAGTACTTGAGATCTTGGGAAATCTTGTGCAATGTACAACCCACTGTAAATCAGCTGTACAGGCTTTCTGCTGAGGTTATCTATAATTAGGTCATACTCAGAACAAATTTCACCACTAAAAATATCTTTTCCATGGGTTAAGAGAAGCATGTGATATTTAACCTGCAGACTTTTATGAATTGTAAATATTCATTCAACTATTATTTTATGTAATAACTGGGTACTTTTTCATATATTTTTCTATTTAATGACCCCTATTTGAGGACAGATATACAACTATTCAATTACAATAAAAGGCATACCAATCAATGCATATTTTAGTGATTCTGAGTTGCCAGGACAACTAAACTATTCTTAGCTATATATTACCTGCATGGCATCTGTCAAGTGTTCCAAGCTAAGAATCATAAGCAAATTGCTAGCCAGCATCTCCACAGCACTGTAAAGATTGAAACAATATTTACAAATGTACTTTTACTTAATTTCTAAATTTTCTTAAATTATGGTCAAAATTATGCTATGGCAGAATCTGTACACCAAGATAAACTTATTTGTTATCAATATAATAAAATTATAGGAAAGTCACAGCATACCAACAGTGAAAAACTTGTACATTTACAAAAATGTTTAGTGTGATTACCAAAATGGACAGGGTGGAGATTTATGTTCAATTGTTGCATCGCATTTTCATAATATATTTTAACTGAGAACCCATATACTTGTAGTCAAGAGTATAACCAACAACCCATGATATGTTCATGTTGTAGCCTTACCCTACTAATGCCTTTAATTTTTTAACAAAGGAATTGACTACTGTATCATAAGGTGTGAACCTAGGTAAAGTTTCATCCAAATGTCTTTAACTGTTAAAAAGTGACAGTATGAATAAGGAAACAGGCCACTGACTTACATTAAACCATACTGTAACCCTGACTTTGAGGAACAACTTTCATAAATTTTCCCAATTAATCTTTCCCTGAATGACTGAATACACCACGGCCAAGTCTAAACATCAAACAGATCAAAATCCTCAAATTTGAGGCAAGGGGTATGGCTATGATATGTGACATACAGTCCAGTCATTATACATAATGTAACAGTTTCACTGAAATATTCTCAGTGGTTCAAAAGTTATCCTTCAGAAATAAAAACACGTCACAGAATTACATTTTCTAATGCAATAACCTTGATCTTGAGGCTTGGAATAATTATAGCTATGGTTCCCATCAGGTCTCGGTTTGGTATTTTACAGCACAACAACACAAGTCGGTTATTTAGTGCTGAGAAAATTGGAGTAAAGAGCTTTGCCACACCATGGCAGCTGACCCAGGCTGGTCCAATGTAGGATTTGAACCTGGAACCTTTTAGTCCCGAGTCCTGCACATTAACAACTGAACCACTCCAGCTCCAGACCTACACCCCATCAGGTCACGATAAATATTTGGACAAAGTTTAATAAGAAACTTCTCCACATTTATGGGCTGGTTAAGTGAATGTTAACAAATGCATGGATGGGCAATAAACGGATGCTCAACTGGCCAAAAGAAATGTTCAAGAATTCAAGACAGAACTGTTCAGGAATTCAAGATAGATCTGTTTCTTCTTTTAAACTGCAAGGAACAGTGATAAGAAACTTGTGCTAACAGACAATAGGCTGACAGATGACAGGCAGCAAGTATTCCATAATCTCTTCTGATCTATGAAGGGGCAAAGTAATAATGTAAATGACCCTACGACCACCCAACAAAATCTAATTTATGTACCTTCCACCTACCCACCCAACCCTCTCCTAATTCAGAATAGGCCTTTGAAATATTAGCAACCATTAGCTAAACCTTACATTTTCAGAGCATATTTAGAAAAGTATGCCTTGCTTCACACAAGTAATAAATAAATTTTGTGGAACAAAGAATAAAAATAATTTCAAGTTATGAAAGGTCAATTATAACATGTTAACTTACTAAAATGCTTAAGTACTTCATGGTCCAATAAATGAAATATTACATTGCAGTTTAATGTGCAAATATAGGAAAGTGCTAGATAGTGATCAAGACATCAAATGAAACATTTCTGTGTACATGCAACAGTCTGCCCAAATGAAAAAGCCATATGAAATAAATCATTCCCACACAAGTGCATACAATGATGATTGATGATGTTACCATAATTTTAACATCATACAATATTTCCTGCAATTATAATATGAAACAGGGCAAATGGTGCCACTATATAATCAGCAAATTTGAGTTTACAACAAAGAATTCACTGTGACCAAACTTTTCATGTTGTTACTCATGTTGTAAAATTTCTTGGAATGTGCACTCTATTTATATTTCTACATTTCAATGACTAATGGTAAATCTTGTTTTGAACATGTTTCTGCTCAGATTTCAAATTTATTTGGAAAAAAACAACAAATCCTTATTTCTGTCCAAGAATTCTTAAAAACTTATAAGATTTCTCTGCCCCAAATCTATGTAGATAACTGACAACTTACATGAGTGTTGAATTAATTTTAAAAAAATTATAAAACAAGCTGTACCATATTTTGTCATAAACTCCTACATTGTATATCATATTATTCAAAGAGTTATATAAATTTTTATATCAAATGAATGCTAGTTGTGATTCTATTGATCACACGGAATAAAGGACTTTGCATTACTCAATGATGTTGCTATGTGATGTTGCTAAGTGATGCATCATATCATGGTGAATTACCTTTATGATAAGACAGCGTGACACAAATAAAGATACACATTAGGTAGTAAATTAATTTCTTACCTGTCATTAGTGAATGCTAGTGGAAGGACTCCTCTCAGAGTCAGAACAAGTATAGATGCAGTTATTGCAAACAATCCTGAAATGATAAAAAAGGATATAAGCTTATCTAATGGGCACTGAATAATGCTTGCATGTGAAATAGGGTTCCAATAGAATAATATAACTATGAACAAGAACTGGCAGACACAACCAAGATCATCCAAATGCTGATATTTCCATTATTTGCATTTGTTATCTGGATGCAACTTCAATAGCAGCCGAGTTAAGACTTGGCCTAAGTAAAATCAGCCCCTTCTTAGGCCTTAAGAACACCAAAATTGGTGTGCCATCAAACTACTCCATAAATCTTGCTGAGACAAAACTTCTTAATAACTCTGACTTAAATGACAGATGAAAACTGGATGATTATATTAACAGTGTTCACAAGCGATTTAGATACCATATATAGTTGTTTACAGGTCAAGTTCAACTGCAAACAACATAGGCCCTGATCTGCTGTCATATAATGTACATGCAGATTGGGGTCTATGTCTTGCATGTTTCATTGATTACTCCTAAAAAGCTGCATACACACAGATCAGCTGGTGCATTATGTGACAGCACATATGGGTCTGTGCAGTTTAGTTGGACTTGACTTATAAGGGACTATATAAGGTATTCAAAGTCTATCAAGAAGTAAAACTATAAACAATATACTACAAATTCTGCGGGGCCCCGAGTGGCCGAGTGGTCTAAAGCGCTGTCCGTTACGGATCACTGCCATCTCACCTCTGTCTGCGTTGGTTCGAGTCTAAGATTCGGCGAATGTGGATATGTGAGAAAGCTTGCCAGTAGCTTCTCGTGGGTCGGTGGTTCTTTCCGCGGATTTCCCGGTTTCTTCCTCCACCATTAATACTGGCCGCCATGTATAGCCTATCGTGTGCTGAAAAATGGCGTTAAGCCCCACAACAACAACAACAACAACAACAAATTCTGCAGATCATGCAAGGTCACAAGAGACCATGACAATATAAACACTTGACTTTTATGAGGCATTAGAATTCTTATCCTTCTCTGATTAGGCAAATACTTATGACATCAGCTACATCCAAGAAACAAAAGCTTTTCATTTCATTTGTATGCACAAATTTGGCATAGTTATTTTTGTAACTCGATAATAATTTTGTTATCCAATTATATGAGAAACACTCATAAGCAGTGTTGAGAAGCACTCATTAGCAGTGAGAAACATTCATAAACATTCATGAGCATTGTTGAGAAACACTCATGAACAGTGTAAAACACAACACCTATAAACAGTGAGAAACACTCATGAACAGTGAGAAATGCTCATGAAGAGTGAGAAACACTCATGAGCATTGTTGAGAAATGCTCATGAACAGTATAAAACACAACACTCATAAACAGTGAGAAACACTCATGAACAGTGAGATATGCTCGTGAACAGGGAGAAACATGAACAGTGAGAAACACATAAGCAGTGTTCAGAAACACACATGTACAGTGAGAAACACTCATGAGCAGATGGCTGAGCTTAAAGATTTTGCACAGCAATTCAAGCAAATTCTGAACCCACAAGTTAAAAACCACTGCTCTGGAAAATGTTTGAATTTAGCTAAACATTCACGAGTTCTTTATTCTTTTATTGTTGTCTGAGAGTATATAGTAAAATAAAACTATGGTAAATATCTGCTAATTATTATATTTATTCCAACCCTGCAAAAGATGAAGTTTTCATGGAAATAAGGCTGACATCAAGTAGAAAGAAGAAATTCCAAATAATTATGTCTCACCTGCCTCCCTTCCTGAAACAGATGTGTTTTTACTTTAAAATGACCTTGCCTTGACCTTGTCTGAGGGTGGGTAGGAGTGCAAGAATTTTTAAAGGGCTATGCATACTGATTTACAGCTCAAGTATGACAGCTATCCCTTCCAAGGTTCAAGATTTATAACCATATAAGAAACTGTAATCAAAATGTTAAGATTTGCAAACAACCATGACCACAGTGAGGTTTTGAATGCATGGATATATTAGGGATGAGCTCCCTAATTCTGCAATCCAAGTATCATAACAAACCCTACCAGGGTTTGTAACCTGTGACCATACTAAAAATGATTTAATAAAAACCTTAAGCAATATGTTCATATGACCTTGATCATGTCAAGGCAATAGAACCAGGATTCAAGTACATAAATATGAATGGGTATTGCTCCCTAACTCTACAGCCCAAGTATGATCATGTCAAGGCAATAGAACCAGGATTCAAGTACATGAATATGAATGGGTATTGCTCCCTAATTCTACAGCCCAAGTATGATCATGTCAAGGCAATTGAACCAGGATTCAAGTACATGAATATGAATGGGTATTGCTCCCTAATTCTACAGCCCAAGTATGATAACTAACCCTACTAGAGTTTGAAACTTATGACCATGGAGAAAGTCTTCAATTACAAACAATTAACAAGATTACTGAATGTCTGGGGATAACAGCAAGGATAGGGGTGCATGAATATGAAGGGACACTGATCCCCAATTCTTAAGTCAATGTATGACAGCCATCTCTCCATGGGAATGGGACTTGATATACAGAAAAACTTGAATCAAAACCTTAATCAATGTTAACAACAAAAAAAACAATAAAGTTGCTGCCAGTACATATATTAGTATCAGACTGGCTTTATGGGAGCAAAATAAGTGGCCATCTACTGACAAAATAAGTGGTCATCTACATACAAAATGAGTGGTCATCTACAGACAAAATAATTGGCCATCTACATACAAAATAAGTGGTCATCTACAGACAAAATGAGTGGTCATCTATAGACAAAATGAGTGGTCATGTACATACAAAATAAGTGGCTATCTACAAATAAAATGTGTGGTCATCTACAAACAAAAGGAGTGGCTATCTACAGACAAAATAAGTGGCTATCTACAGACAAAATGAGTGGCTATATACAGACAAAATGAGTGGCTATATACAGACAAAATGAGTGGCTATATACAGAGGAAGCAAGGTTACAAAAGAAGTTTCTTGGTGTTAAATGTAACATTATTATTTTCTTTAACTGGAAAAGCTATGAACTACTGACCACCAATTAACAAGGAAGTTCTTGCTGATAATGCAGCCATGACTGGTTGATTTCCTCCCAGATTGTTACCAACTCTCACAGAGGCTGCTATGGACACACCATATGGAACCTTCAACATGGAAAAGAAAACTTAAATCTGATGCATTCTTCAAACTTAAGAGTATAGTGAATACAATGCTTGTACAGTGGTCCATCACTAAAAAACCTCTCATTATACCACCACAACTACCAATAAGGTCTGTATGGATTTCATTATCAGTAAATTATGACAATGTTTATAATGGGAGTTTATAATGGGATACACTTTTAATGTACCCATAAATCAAATTATAATGATAAACCAGTGCAAAGATGCAATAAATATAATTAAACTAGGGTTAGCAGGATTATCACAAGACACTGATTTTGTTGGATTATCTTGATATGATAGTTACATTTTATTTATTTAACCTAGTTTTATATTAAGTTTTCAAAACCTGTACTAGCTAAACTCACTGACCCAAATTGCAATAACATGTAGGTTTATGTTGGAAGAAATCTGAGAACCGAAGAAAATTTTATATATATGTCTGTCTGTATGTATGCTTGGATGCACAATCCTAGCTATATAGTTAATTAAAAAGACACCCAGTAAAAATGGTATAGTAAAAGATTTCCAAATTTTATATGAATGACCCTAATCTATGACCTTTTGCTGCCAAAATCAAAGGGTTACTCCTTACTCAGATAAAAGTTATCCATAACCTTTGGTGATGGTACATGGTCATAAATTGAAACTACTGTGCAGAACCATTTTTCTTCATTCAATCACAGTGGCCTTGACCTCTGACCTTTTGATCTCAAACTTAAAAACTTCTTCCTTACATTAAGTGCAAACCATCCACAAAGTTTGGTAACCACAGATGGTGGAAAATTCAAGTTGTTGAGTGGCAACAAAGTTAGTAACAGACTTACAGATGGACAGATGAAGTACATCATAATATGTTCTGCCTTATGGCAGTCATATAAAATTGGTGAAATCTTAAATCCAAGGTCAAACTCTTCCTCTACAAACTACAATCTTTTACGAAGCCTCAAAACCTTAGATGTTACATTACCTCAGAGACACTGCACAGCAAATGGGTTGTGTCCCTTAGTAAACTTTTAAGACATGCAGGAGGATGAATACAGCCTATTATATTTCAAAGAGACCACAGGTGGATGGAGAAAACAACAGAAAGGTGACAACCAACCCTTACAAGTGATGGATCTGAGGACTGCGAGGTGCAACATTTCAAGTGGTATAATGTTGAGTTACAGGGTCTATAAACATCAACATGGTATAAGCAATGGTATAAGAAAGTCAGGGAGACTCAAATTCTCATTAACAGTTGAGGGGGTAATGAGAGTTAAGTGCTAAAGACTTTGTTGCTTCATATCAATTATAATTTCCACTGCCCTACACAAATATTCATGTAATGGATTTTAATATTCATAGATAATAAATCTGAAGAGGTCAATTGCTGACGACAGACTTTAAACTCATTATCCATGCTTTCACATGATGAGGTAGTACCCTTGCTCAAAGCTCCATTGCGAATGTGGATATGTGAGAAAGCTTGCCGGTAGCTTCTCGTGGGTCGGTGGTTCTTTCCGGGGATTTCCCGGTTTCTTCCTCCACCATTAATACTGGCCGCCATGTATAGCCTATCGTGTGCTGAAAAATGGCGTTAAGCCCCACAACAACAACAACAACAACAACAAAGCTCCATTGCATCAACACAAAGCATCATAAGCCAAAGCGAGTGGTATTACAGAAATGGCGAAAGATGCAGCTCAACAATGGTACCAAGTAATGTAGATTTTCTACTCACATCCAAAAATAAAGCTGAAAAAACATAATTTTTTTATATACTATTTTGTTTAGGCCAAAAATTATCTACTACAGATCTGGAGTTTGTGTCTGGAATTTAGGCATTCTGCCATTAGGTCTAAAGCAGACCAGTCCGAACTGCACATAGACAGATGAACCTTTGTAAAATGTAGTGCAAATCTGATTTGATAGCCAACCAAAAATGTCTTTTAAGTATATAGTTTGCCATGTTTTTGCATCATGACATAGTACCCTTGTTCCGAGCTCCATGGCATCAACATAATTCAAGATACACCATTGTGGGTTGTTTTACAGTGACGGTGAAAGATATAAGCAATGCAGACTTTAATGTCATGGAAAAACATACAGCAAAATATAAGTTTGAGAAGCAATTATTACAAGGTGAAAATTAGTGGTCAGTGGCTCTGGATCTAAAGCTGACCAATCTGAACTGCACTGAGAAACCTTTGCTGGGTAAATTTAAGATTTCAAGTAAAAACTGGCCAGGACACAAAAATTGTGGTTCCAATTCGCACAAAAAAGAGAAAAACAAAACAACTACTCTATGAAATCAAAGTACCCTGGCATACATTTTTAAAACAACTGCCTTCCCTGGGCACCATGTATGTTTAAATGGAACAGCCCTAAGTGAGGCATCGAATAATGTCACAAGAGATTAAGAAATAAAAGAATCAACATTTATAATTGTGCGAAAAGGTCAAAGATCATTTCATTTACCTCTCTCTCTCACTCTCTGTCTCTCTCTCACACACAGACAAACACACATGCATTAACTAAAAAGAATTTTTTTTTAGTTCTTTTACTTTTTTAATTGCAATTTGATGAAGTTACTGTTGCTGTAAGAATGCAAGTTGCAATTAGCTTCTTGACAATGTGGGCTCGTATCATTGCATACAATTTATTGATAACTAATACCCAAATATAATACATGTTCATACCATCTTAATCATTTTAGACAACATAACACACTGTAACAGCTACAAAGAAGTATGCTCTAAATGCAGATGAACTTGCACACTTAAACATTATCTTTTCAGGCACTCTCTCTCTTTCACATTGACTACTAAAAACAAGTCTTATTAGTACTTTTATTTGTATTCTAATTGGATTCTTGAGTTAGAAGCAGAATGAGACAAAATATTTATGTTTATATTGTGTGTTAGTACTGTTAGATTTATCTTTCATACACAGTCTGTACCACAAAAATATAACTATTCATTGAACATATAATTTTTCATACTCTGAATTGTGTAAGAAAATGACATGAAATACGGTACTATTTATCTGACAACAGTGTCAATAATCCGCTATTTTATGTCATCATTCTGCAACTATTAATAACCTTGATGTATGCCACTGCATTATTTAACACTCAATGTGAAGGATCGCTAAATCAGTCTGTATGATAACAGCCTGATTAATTATTTCATTGATTGGTTTATTTATTAATTCAGTGAAGTTCAGAATTAGTCTTTGCTTATTTTGAAGAAAAACTGAATGCTCCAGGAATAATATCCATCTGAACATGCTGTGCATGCATCGTTCTCAAAATGACCCTGCAACCCAACTATCCATACTAAATAAAATTAAGTGTATTCCAAACACTCCTCACTATTATCCCCATCACCCCTCGATCTTTAATTATGGAACAGTATTAAGGAAGTTAGCAATTTTTTCAAAAGTTGCTTCAGGAAGTCCAGCTGTGTCTGAAAGCTGACTTCCAAAACTGCTTTCAAGATCTAATCTATAACTACTAATTTTGCAAGAATTGTGTGTTAAGTCAGGAAAAACTCCATAATTACTAATAACTGAAAGAATGGATAACTAGCATATACATTAACTTATGCCAACACTTACCATAAACAGCATGTATGCTACATTCATTGTGATTGTGTGTCCTGCCAACTGTACAACTCCAAGGAGACCTATCAAAATAGTGTGAAATTGATAAGTACTTTTTATTAATTAAGTTTTTCAGTGGCCAGAATTTTGAACAACTGTCATTACATTTCCACATGGCCTGCTTACCTGGGGAAAATGGGTGGAATGAAAATATAGCTAAAAATTTCTAACTGCACTTCTCTGTGTACCTTAAATTTTTAGCCTTAAAAATAATCTATATTGAAAACAGTGGCTGTTGATATTAAATTTTCCCTATTTATGGTGTATGAATGCAAGCTTGTTATGAACACAGAATGATCTGTAAACATGGCTGATAACTACAGGTTTATAAGAATCATTTATTATGATCAAATTCTCATTTAAAATACATCTATCCTTCAATGTTAAAAGGTGGATGCACTGCATTGGAAAATAAATTATGCCACAAGTCTGAAGCTGTTTACCTATTTTGTGTGGTCTCCCAGAAAAGCAAAATATGACCACAAAACTCTTTCTTCTTTAATGCACCTATGATAATACCCAATTTTGTAAGCCATAATTCAGGTTACTTGGAACAATAATTCCAGAGTCTTTCATCTTTATTATACTCTTTTCTACTTGTGGACAGATAATACACTACTGTTCATGCTACTTATTCATTTTCAACTTCAATATTTAACCACTGCATTTGAAAACAATCTTTTTTTTCTCAAATCCAAATAATCACTAGATCTGTAGTTATCTCTTGTAATTAAAACTTGCAAATAAAAATATTACAGCTTACCAGAAATTTGCAGCATAGAAAAAGAAAAGACTAAAATTCACTACAAATAGTTAACACTGCTAGACAAGTGAAATTTCATTTAAGTAGCTCAACTCTTACACGGAAATTTTTTGGGGGAATTTTGTACAATTTATCCCAGCATCATCTATGTTGGGCAAGAAGGCCATAACTGGAATTGTAATCCACTAGATGTTTTTATTTCACAAGAAAATGAGCTTAATCTTCACTTCTAGCAAATATTTTCCCAAAATAACAGAAGAAAAGTAACAATATAGTCAAATCAGTAATATATTTCTGTGCAATAACAACTATATATACTCACTTATAAGTACAACTGCAAGCAACATAGCCCCTGCTGTTATATGTCAGTAATTCAGGGCCTAGTTTGTTGTGCCAATTACTTCTGATAAACTGTATAGACCCAGACTTTCTGGCACATTCTGCATTTGGACTCAACTAATAAGCTTGTATATACACTATCAAAATTACAGAAGAGAGGTCAGTTGTCATCAGGGACTCCTTTCTTTGCTTTTTTTTTTACCAAGATTCCGTATTTTAATAAAACAACAGGATACACTGAAAGTATGTGAACATATGCCTTCCACTTTTCCTGTAGAAATAGTTACTATATAAGGTAGGGATGAAATGTCATTGGAAAGAAAACATTAACCACTGGATGACATTTCCAACAATGTGGCAGAACAGAGGTCTTTCAGTAATCACATCATAGAGTTATGTAAGCCACTCATCATGCATTTTGTCAGGCTCAAATCTGTAACAAAGTTCCCTAGAGTATTTCACTGCTATGCTATGTGTACACAAACAATTAAAATTGCATTGCTTTCAAACAATGTTAACAAGATAATGAAAAAAATACACCAGGACATTAGTAGGTAATTATATTTTTTAAAATGTAGCTTAATTTTAGTATGTGCTTCTTTTCAATTTTCATCACACTAAAACTTTCATTCTTTGCAACTACAAAAAGAAACAACAACTGATCGAGTTCATAAACATCATAATTAATCATTTATGCTAATTCATGTATCTATTTCAGATTTCTCTTCTTTACCTACCTTAGTTCCACTAAAATAATTGTACCAATTGCTTAATATTCTACTGTTAGGACTACATACTGCAATGTTACAATAGTTACACCATTAAGAATGGAAAAAGAAAACTTAAGTAAAAGTCATCTCTGATTTGTTGCTAATTTCTCAATTTATTACAAGATTATGAAATACAAGCATTACAGAAGCTTCTTATAAATGCTTATAACTTAATTTCTATTGCAATTGTTTTTTAAAAAAATGATCAGAAAGTTCACCTTTCATGTGATAACCTAATGAATTGCTTTATGCTTTACTGAAGACCAAGCATTACATACATAGTAACTGTTATGTAGAAAAACTTCCACATATACCAGCAGCTACCATATATATTCACTTATAATCAGAGTCCAGCTGGCAGATCAGTTTCTCACCCATGCGACAGAGAAATCTAGCTGTTTTGATAACCTTACTTTTCTTATCTCAGTCTAGTCATCTCAGACCAGTCGTCTCAGTCAAGGTGTCCACACGCTCAGAACTACTTTTAAAAAAAGAAACCCTTGTTGTTTTCTGCTGTGCCTGACATAGTTGTTCTAAAATCAAACAACTACAACAACAATATATAACATAGTAATTTATGGTCAATCCATCTTTGAGAACACACCATACAAAAACATTTCGAGAGGGACAAAGACACATATGCACACGATGTCGAGCTTTTTGGTATTATGCTAGTTCGTTCCACACAGCATGGTCAATTTTATCCTATATGCAGGCCTAGCCCAGTACATTATCAGGTCAGCGTCATTAAATGTAGCTAAAGCTACCTAACTAGTTTTAAATACTTCGTGTGAAACAAATTATATACTGTTAGCTACATTTAATGACGCTGACCTGAAAATTGACTGTGCTACAGATAGGATAAAATTCTCAATGCTGTGTGAAATGAACAGAAAACACTGATCCATGCACATAGACTATAGACCTATACACTTCATAGCCTCCCAACTCTCTTAACAACTACAGAAAACTTAGTAACAGCCAGAAATGTGTTATGTCAAACATGCTTTATTCTAATTTTGTTAAGCATCTCCATTGTGCCCCAGTTGAATCAAAAATATACCTACAATATTTAATGACAAATAATGCACTTACCAGCTAGAAAGAATCATTTATCCATCAACACATTAATCCATAAGCAAATTTCACTGTAGCACTTGCCATATTTCCAAGACAGAAAAATAAATTTTCAAAGAATCCATGAACTTTAAAGCTTAGCACATGGTTATCAGCTAGGGTCCGTATTTGGAGGATCTTTTATACACGGGGGTAATTTTACAATCAATATTAAGGACAACACAAGTATGTCACAAACAGTTTCACCTCCTCCAAAGAAAAGGAGAGTTATATACAATAGTGACACAGATCTCTAATTACCCATGAATAATCTAATGCAACATGTTACTCTTTGTTACAGCTTGTACTAGGTATAACTACAGTAGAGCTGAGTACCCAGTATCGTTTCATTATTTACAATATAACTTTTCAAAATTGGAAATGATGAAAATGAAACAGTTTCTTGTAATAAATATTAACTATTTATTGTTCATTTCACATAACAACCATATATTAAATGTGATAATACCTCATTACTATGCGATGTTCTATGTTGTTATTTTTCTTTGCTCACGCATAAAGACTGTGTACTTCAGATGATACGGTCACTCCACAGTCCTCATTAACATATTTGTATTAATGCACCACATGTAAACATTTGCGCGTGAACAATATTGCACAAGTGAGGACTTCTTTTTTACTTTAAAGAAAAATATTGGGTGAGAAAAATAATCTACGTTGGGGTTTAGACTGAGACAAGGAAATTGCAGTCGCAGGGTTACATTATATGTCTCCCCACTCGGCAAGCCTCATAGAGAAACAAATAATGTAACCCTTGACTGGGATTTCCTTGTCTCAGTCCAAACCCCAACATAGATTCTATATGTCTATATTATTTGTTCTACTGATTACTCCTAACAAACACCAGAGACCCAGATCTGCCGGCACATTATTTGATAGTAAATCTGAGTCTGTACAGTCTGTAGTTGAACTCAACTTTTAATTTAGTATATCAAAGCGAAGTACTCGATATTTCTGTCAACTTAACTCATATCAAAAGATATATGTACAGGAACAACAAGAGTAACTAAAAGTATGTGCAATCATTAAGATTTTCATTGCAATCTGATATATGCTCTTTAGTAAAGCACCGCAATAAAGCACTGCAAAAAAATCTAACCCAACCATAATAACAAGAATTAGATATAACAGGAACTCTAAATAAAACGTGTTTTATTTTTCTTTGTACAAAGCATTTGCTTTGACCTTAATATAAAAACATAAGTTACCTTTGTGACAACTTCATGCAACATATGGATGGGACTGGAATGCATTGTTGCCCAAACCTCTACCAAAGTGCATTAATGTTTCTTCAGATATCTCTCTCTCCCTCTCTCTCTCTCTCTCTCTCTCTCTCACACACACACACAGACACACACAACTTTATATAACACAAATGTCTTTCCAGGTAAACAAATCAGCACACTGTAGAATGTATCCAACTTCATGCAAAATAGCAATCTGACATCACAAACACAGTGTATGTGTGTGTCTGTATATATATATATATATATATATAGAGAGAGAGAGACAGACAGACAGACAGACAGACAGACAGACAGACAGACAGAGACAGAGAGAGAGAGACAGAGAGAGAGACACACAGAGAGACACAGAGAGAGAGTCATTGCTGGATTCACAAACTACACATGACTGTACTATTCAGATTATTATTATGTAATCACTATTTGAAAAGCTTATTTCAATAAAATGATCTATTAGAAGAAGAAAATAAATCAACAAACAAACAATGTGGCATCTACATGTGTACTAGAAGGTTAAAACCATTAATATTAAAGATGATCAGCTGAGGAAAACTGTGTAGACCTTGAATCAGGTTATCAAATCCTAAAATATCAATGAAACAGCTGTGTATTCAAGAAAGAGAATGGTGGAATGTCTGGAAAATTCCTTCCAAGTTTGGACTCAAGGCACTAAAGGGATCAATGCTACAGACTATTAAGATGCAAAATAAATTTCACTGCATATACAACAGAAGCCAAGTTTTGGAGTAAAATAAGTTTCAATACCACTAAATACCCCATCATAATACCACAGGCGTACAACCACAATCTCATAAATGGGCTATGTATGTGATGAATGCATTCTACTGGTCAAGATGGGCAGCAGTATCATGTCAGTCCTGGTCCACTGTGTACAGCTGGGTGCTGAACTGCCTGTGGTGATGAGGAGTGAAGTGTCAACAGAGGTGACGTTGGTCATATTTCTTCAATATGTCAATGCTAACAAAGGTTGTAATAATGGGCACCAATAACTTCTCGTCAAAAGAGCACATGTGACAAGCATGACCCAGATTTGAATGCCATGCAATAAATAAACATGTATGATGGCTGATGCTATCAGCCTAACTAGGGATGTTTACACTCCACACATGTAATCCTACCCACTGTGTTGAGACCTGTAAATACAGTGACCAGGGCAATGATGTTCATAGATGAAACCAATTAAGTATTGCATTAAACTAACAGATAAAATTATAAGAAAAAATGTGCATGGAAGTTACATGCATGACCATACAACATGTAATAACAGGGAAGTATTCATATGGCAAGATCAAGTATCATCATTAACTTAGCTAAAGTGCAGTGCACTGCGACTTCTTTTTTTTTAATCTTAAAACAGAAAAATAGCTGCTGGAGCAACAATATACCAGATTTAAAATTTCAGAAATTTTAAAATTTTATTGTAACTCATTTTTAATGTACAAGCAACTGCAAACCACATATTTATAGTGTAGTAACTCATGTCTGATGTACAAACAACAACACAACACATATTTGTAGTGTAGTAACTCATGTCTGATGTATAAACTAGGGCTCTACCGAATAGTGGTTTCAACTATTTGGCCGAATACAAACAGAGAACCATAACTATTCAGCCGAATACGAATACAAATATGAATAGTGACTGAATGCTCCAAAATAAAATAATTTTTTCTGCAGGTCTAATAACATTTTAATTAATTATAAAGTAACTAACAATGAACACATGAAGGTTCGAAGTAACTAAAGCATTACCAGAATGTCAAAGTGCTACAGTTAAATATCTTGATAATGCTTTATACGTTAACTGATGAATAACAAGATTCAAATTTTCAAATGCAGTCCAACAGTTACTGCTGCATGAAAAATACATTAGCTTTAAAAAAAACGAGTCTCTCGACAATGTCTGCCAGTAGACAACATCTGTTGTCTGATATGGTGTTGCCGGCAGCAATGAATAGACATTCACCTGGGTCACTTGTTGGAGGCTCTGCTAGATAACGTTGGCCACAAGAACGAAGTAAAGGAAAACCTGTCAGCATTGGTCTGCCACAATGACACTGGATCAATATTCCTTGGCTTACAAGGCTCATTCAGAAATTTGTTTAACTGGTTGTTGATATGAACTGAGGTACTCTTTTTTGATTGCAATGAGTCTACTGTTCACAAAGGTTGACCAAATTGTACTATTCGTATTCAGCTGCATCATACTATTCGTCTTCAGCTGCATCATACTATTCGTCCGAATATGAATACCTCATTTAATAAACTATTCGGGCAGAAGTGAATACAAAGCTAATATTTGGTACAGGCCTAGTATAAACAACTACAAACCACATATTAGTAGTGTAGTAACTCATGTCTAATGTACAAACAACTGCAATCAGCACAGTCCCAGGTCTGATCTCAATTTTATCAATGAACTCAAGTCTTAAGACTTAAAACATCTGATTGGTCAATTTTAATCAGCTAATCAAATCACTAGAATCTACAGCTAAATGTATGCCTAGATTTAAGCTCTGCTGGTTAAGTTCAGGACTCATGTCACAAAATGCTGGGACCATGGGAAGGAGAAAGGATGTGAAAATAAAGTTTGGGGGGGGGGTTTAAATGGAAAATTGCATGCTACCTGCTATAATTATGAGTACTTCAAAACTCCACCATTCTAAACACTTCATGGCCATTCCCGGTACTGCCAAACCAAAAAACTGTCCCCAGTCTTCAAGACACTCCCATGAGAATCCTGAAGAGAAAAACAGGAAACAAGAGTCTCAAGTAAGACTGATACTGTTCATGTACTGCATATTGTATCCATTAACAATGTCATCACAAACAAGCAAGTGATTGTCCCAGAAGCAATATTTTCTATCAGTGAACTATTAACAATATATATGCATTTATATGGTTTAATGGTACATCAGCACAATACTGACTATATGGTGCTCATTAAAAGGTAAGTTCTAAAAAAGTCAATATAAAAATGTTCAGAAACACCTAGGAAAATCAACCCTTCCAAATAAATGTAAAACATGTGGCACTATGCGATACAGGATAATATGTATAGGGATACGAGTTCTGTAAAGGAAGGTACATAAAATAAAAGATTGTGATACCAAAAATATACAACCCTTAAACTAGAGGTCAACATTTCTTATATAACTTAATTCTCTCAAGAAATTCATATTTTCTCACATGTACACATCATCATAAAATTTCTTAATCGAGTTCACATTAAAAAATATTTTAAAACTCTGTCTAACTGTGTGGAAGACAATGCCCTGATTGGAACCATAAAATTAATGATGACATTACTGCCACTGAAAAAGTTATAACCATGCCTCGATATGCTTATATACAGGCAAGATCATAACTTGTTGGCTGTCCACAGATAATTGTAATTTTTATTTTTATTGTCTTAGATCAAGAAACTCTATAAAAATAAAGTTCAAAGTTTAGCAAAAATCTCTTATTCGAAAAACACTGGTAATCAGCTGAATGGTAAAATTATATAAGTCGGTGGTCAATGTAATTACAATGAAGCTGAACCAAGCAGTTGTCTAATGGTCATCTTTACAACATCAGATAAAAGCCTTACAGGTGTTGGGTAAATATATATGATTCCTATACTAATGAATGCGAGGAGTTTGTTTGATAGATTTGAATTGATCCGGAGATTTAAATCTACCACAGTCTGTCCAAATCTCCTGGTGATATAAATGGCAGTTGAAAAGTACATCTGTCATTATGCCAAGTGTTATACCAGCTGTGCCACTTATTGCCAACATATAGCTAAGAACAGATTTCATGATGGTAATTAATTGGCATGTCATATCACTACCAGTGCTTACAAATAGATTTCCTGATGGTAAGTAATTGGCATGCTGTACCACTAGTAGCATTTACCAATTTCCTGATGGCAATTAATTGGCATGTCATACCAATACCCATGCTTATAACTAGATTTCCTGATGGTAATTAATTGGCATGTGATATGACAACCAGTGCTTACAGCCAGATTTCCTGATAATTAATTGGCAAATCACCACCAGTATTTACAGCTAGATTTCCTGATGGTTATTGATTGCCATGTCATACCACCACCAATACTTACAGCTGGCTTCTCCTTATGGTAATTAGCTGGCTTGTCATACCACTACAAGCAGGTACAGATTTTCTGATGGTAATTAACTGGCAATATATATGACTACCTAATGGTTTATTATTTGCCATGTCATCCCACTACCTGCACTTACAGATTTCCTATCATAATTTTTTGGCATGTCATATCACTAGCAGTGCTTCCAACCCAATTTCCTCATGGTAATTAATTGACATGACATATCACTACCCATGCTTACAGATGGATTTCTGGATGGTAATTAACTGGCATGTCATATCACTACCCATGCTTACAGATGGATTTCCAGATGGTAATTAACTGGCATGTCATATCACTACCAATGCTTACAGCCAGATTTCCTGATGATAATTAATTGGCATGTCATATCACTACCAGTGCTTACAGCCAGATTTCCTGATGGTAATTAGCTAGCATGTTGTATCATTACCAGTGCTTACAGCCAGATTTTTTGATGATCATTAACTGGCATGTCATATCACTACCTGTGCTTACAACCAATGTTTGTGATTGTAATTAAATGGGATGTCATATCACTACCCATGTCACAGCACTACCAGTTGTTACAGTCTGATTTCCTGCTGGTAACTAATTGGTATGTCACATTATCACACATGCTTAAAGCCAGATTTCCTCAGTAATTAATTAACATGTCATATTACTACCAGTGCTTATAGCTAGATTTCCTGATGGCAATTAATTGGCATGTCATATTACTACTAATGCTTACAGCCAGATTTCCTGATAATAATTAACTGGCATGTGATGCCACTAAAAATACCTACAAATCTCCTGATGGCAATAAATTGGCAAGTCATTATCACCACCAGTGTTTACAGCAGAGTTTCTGAAGGCAATAAATTGGCATGTATCACCACCAGTGTTTACAGATTTCCTAATGGTAATTAATGGGCATGTTACACCACCACCCATGCTCGTAGACATTCATTGGCCTGAAATCTCATCAAAAATGCCATTGTCAATATCGTCTTCAATCCAATCCATTTAATTCTGTCAGCCATTAATTTCCACCTCCTGTATTAACATAACTATTTCAAGTGTTGAACTTTAAACAAGGAATATTCTGGGTGCAACAATCACTGACTTTTCTGTGCAAAAGTAGACTGCTGAATGATTCTTATTTTGAGTTATTGCTAGCTATCAGACTGTCATACTTGTAATATGCATTTATTCTTTATGCTTATTATTTAACTGTTAATTTTGGTAAAAGACTACCATTCTATACATCTCTCCTTTGTTATTGCATCTTTCATTATGTCATTCCAGATATAAGATAACTTTGATTTTTGAAGCACAAAAGCAGATTTCTCCAGTGAATTTCAACAGATGGAAATAGTGATGATTTTTTTCAGTAACTGTCAACAGATGGAAAAAGTGATGATTTCCCCAGTGAATAACAGATGGAAACAGTGATGACTTTCCCAGTGAATGTCAACAGATGGAAATAGTGATGACTTTAGAAGTGAATGTCAATAGATGGAAATAGTGATGACTTTACAAGTGAATGTCAACAGATGGAAATAATGATGACTTTCCCAGTAATTTTAACAGATGGAAATAGTGATGACTTTCCCAGAGAATATCAACAGATGTAAATAGTGATGACTTTCCCAGAGAATATCAACAGATGGAAATAGTGATGACTTTCCCAGAGAATGTCAACAGATGGAAATACTGATTACTTTCCCAGAGAATATCAACAGATGGAAATAGTGTTTACTTTCTCACAGAATGTCAACAGCTGGAAATAGTGATAACTTTCCCAGTGAATTTCAATAGATGAAACTAGTGATTTTCACTGTGAATTTTAACAGAAAAAACTTTCACTGATCAAAACAAGATTACAAATTAACACTCATCAAGATCTTTATGAAAAGAGGGTGCTCAATTTTAGCAATGAGATGAGGCCCTACTAAATACATGACAACTATGGTTTTAAGAAAACTAATCACAGTTTCCATGTGACACCTTTATTTTTATACATGTATTAATGTTTTAGTGCACATTTACCATCTACATAATTATTACCATGCTGGTTTGGCTATTCTTTACCCCCATCGAATAAAACCAGTTTTCCTAGTAAAATATGTTTCACCAATAATACTTACCCATTCATGATACCTTTGGAGAACTATTACTACTTGCAAATCCAGCCCTCTCAGACTAAAATGTTTTGCTAAACAAATATATAGAACAACAAAAAAGCTAGAATCTCTTAATGAATTCATTAAAAACAAAACAGCATATGAATAAAAGTTTTACATTTTGTCAAGCTACTCACCAGTCCAAGTGACTCTGTATACCTTCCATCTGATTATGTAGATTATATGGAAAATCACCAAACTCCACATAGATATGCAGACAGCTACTGAAGCACCCCTATCCAAGTAAAAGATATACAAAATGTTTAAGTGGGCACAACATGACTTACCTGGCTTTCACTGGCCAACAAGTCAAAATGCAATGGTCAATAAAATGGGTCACAGGAAACTTTCTATCAAATTTGGGCATATTTTGATTTAGTGCTTTTTGTTAAAGACTTTTAAAAAATTTTCTTCAATTATTAGTAAAGCAGCCATATTTAATAGTGAATCACCATTAACATTAACAAGGTGATGGTAATATATGCCAATGTGCTCTTAGTGGATACATTTAACAGTAAACAAATGTCAGACATTATCAAAGTCATATTTTTCTGTATGACCTTTGATGCCCTCTGCAGTATGTACTACATGCATACCTGTAATTTATGTTCATATCAGTTTCTTGGTATAAATACTAAACCCTGATTAATGTATGAAAAGAGACAACTAATTCATGAAAAATTACCTCTACACATTTCTTAATATTTTATTACATGGCAGGAAAGAGCTCTGTGATAGTTAGAGGTCGCTGGCCACCTATATTGTACAAACGTGTGATATTATTATAGTCATAAACAAAATGCATTTGTTGTGTATGCACACCATCAAAATGTTTAATTAGACATAAAAATCCACTTTTTTAAATGAAAAAATTATTCAGCAATCTCCGTAAACAATTGGTAGTTTCCGCGTGCCAAAAACGGATATGATGTACATTTATCCCTTCTATTCAACCTAGCCATTCAAGTGCTTAATTTCCCCACATAAATGTCTCTGTGATATATCTTATGGATGTAACCAAAAGAGTGATGATGGAAAAAAGGGTTATTTCTTTTTCCGAAAGACCCTGTTTACCAGAAAAAAGTGGATTCAAGCTGTGGGATCAAATAGGGTGAGGGATGGGAAAGTTGTATCATTTATGCTCGATTATAGTCAATTTGGCCCAAAGACAATTCAGCCCAACTTAACAATAGTTTGAACAAGTTCTTTTTCTTCAAACAACAAGTAGATACTATGTAAGATAAGTTTTTAGAATAGGTATTAGGAAAAAAAAACTAAATTTAAACAAACTATCTTGATATTCTTTCAAAGAAAATAATCATACTTCATAACGTACATATATATGAGAGAAAACATAAACTGACATATCTTGCTCGTTCTAATTAAAATATTTATATACATTTTTTAATGCTAAAAAGTATATGCATCTGCACAACATTCTCAATTTAAGTCTTCCGGTCAAATTATCAATATTGATTTATAAAACAATAATACTTAATAGATAAAATTCTACAGAATAAGTATACATTTTTCAAAGGGTAGTGTACATGAGATATTATAACAAATATATTTAATTTTAGACTTCAGGTTGTAACACTGCTGCATATAATACACACTTGATTACACATGAGAGAGAATCATGTTGAGAATTTTGTCAGTGTTTAGTTGTGTAATATTAAGTTATTACCAGTTAATTTTATTGTTTGTTTTTTATTTTTCAAGTTGTCTTAGTGTGTGCGCACATAAATTAAAAGCTTGTCATTTCTAGTTAATATCATCAATCATATTTGCTCCATTATTACATACAAATAAGAAAATAATTTTGTGTTGAATTTGTTCCCCCCTCCCGAAAGGTACGAAAAAAATTGATAAACATACACTTATTTGAAAATAAAATGAAAGAAACTAACTTTGCATTGTTATCATTTATTCCTTCTTTTTTCATCATGCGAAATTTATTAAAGAAAAAAAATATATCCACGAACTCCGTATATGTAGCAGATGCCGGCTTGCATATGCATCCTTACTGTAATGTGTATCACTTATGTCAAATAACAAAATTGCAAAAGAGATGAAAATATCACCTGACTGCTTGAAGGTACCTGCCATTCATGCATGATAAGTTACAAGGTGCAAACTGACCAAGATTGTATTGTATCCAGGTTAACTATGCAACGGTATCTCGCAAATAAAAATCATTATTTTAAAATACATTCACTGTGAGTGCAAATGATAATCTTCTCGCAGCATGGGTTATACAAGTATTATTAAAGCAAGTAATTGCTGTGTATACTATCTGCCCTGCAAACATCAATTATGATTACATATGGCAAACAAATAGAAGCCCGGGTGATGGATAAACACAACTGCCAGCGAGCAATAAACTCCTTGCTTAAACTTACCGACAGGATATCAAATACAAAGATTATTTTATTACAAAGCAAACCAATCCCGGAAACTGACTTTGGTATCTTTTAAGTGTGCCAATTTTTTCTTATGAAGTTGGCTGACACAATGAAGCCAAGTTTGGTTCCTTTTGATTCTTTTAAGTGTGCCAGCATTGATTCCTTTTTACATGTGTTAATGGGAATTTTCAAAATAAATTGAAATAATTGAAAGCGACACAATCTAGTGCGTCGTGCATGCATATCGATATAAGGCTGAACAGTAAATTAGTTTTCAGTAGTTTCATCTAAATGTTCCCTATCCATAGTTTATAGTTTTATTTTTCAACAACAAGAAGCATGCACTTCGTCTTGTGGGGATAAATGTACGTCATTTCCGCATAGTGTCCTATATAGGTGGGAAATTATATCTAAGGGGAACTAACAGTGTTGTATACTTCTATTTCGAGTAATTAAATTATTATTTCTTCTTTACACTTGATAATTTTTTTGTTCTTTTTGTGCAAGTATAATTACTTTTAATCATGTAATTCAAATCTGATGTAAAAAGAAAAATGTTGGAGTATGGCTGGTGACCTTTAAGTACAAAGTCAAGGCTTTCCAGACCTACATCCAGTTTATCCTATTTCTGCTGAGTGGTTTTTATGAAGCTGTTAAGAAGTTTTGCTACTTTTAGTAATGGCAGTAAATTTTAATGACGAATTTGTATTATTTGTGAAAATTTAAAAACCACTAATGGCAAATGCTTTAATTTATTTATGAAATTTTAAAACCCACTAATGGCAAATACTTCTGATAGATTTTGTCAGATTCTGTTTTAAAACTGCAGTTTTAAAAAGTCATTTCATAGTGTTCTATTCAATCAAGTCAATTTCTGCCCAGTAGTTTTTAAAAAATAAAAAATAAAAATAAGTCATTTTAAACTGGGTTCTATTATTAGTAATGGCAGCCATATTTGAAACTAGATCTGCATACTTTGCGCAATTAGAAACGTACTGATGCCAAAATGCTGCAGAATTTGGTTCCATTCTGATCAGCAATTTTTAAAAGGGGGCCATTTTAAAGTTTTCACTATTTTAAGTAAAGACACGATATCTGATGGCAGATTCAGTTGCAAGACAACTCATCCACAAAGAACTTGTCCCTGGAGAATTAATCCACAAACAACATATCCCTGGAAAATTCATCCCTATTTCAGGTGATAACAAATTACAACACTGCCTATCAAGAATTTTTGGAGCTATGATTATGAATATTATAATAGTTTACATAACAATTTTGTGTTTAAACAAGCTATGAAGAATGTATTTTTTACTGTCTACAATATATTCTCCTCTTAAGAGAGTGAATCATTCTTATTTTTCTGTGTCCAGAACATACATCTAATTATATACATACATAAATACATACATACACACAGACACAAAAACACATATACACACACACACACAGATACATACATACATACATACATACATACATACATACATGCATACTCTATCAATGTCACATATCTGTAATGATCTATCTGTCACACATAGTACATAAAAAGGTTATAATTTGTCATAATATTAAATTAGGTCATATTGTGTCTGAAGATTGTGGCTGAAATGTTTAAGGAAGAGATGTCCTTATACCAGTTACATTATTTGCAGAAATGTAAAAGACAGGTGCCAGGATGCTGTCAAAATCTGACTTAATGGTTAATGTTTTATCTATAACATGTCTGAAATTGCATTAGCATCACCTGTACAAGTATGACAGGTTATGAAGCCAGGAAGCTTTCTCTTAATTCTGGTAAAATTTTTGTCCACAATGTTTTAACAATAAGGTTTTTTTTATTTTGAGTAAATGGGGCCATACTGGAGATTGTCATCATTTATGTAAACTTTAAATGTCTTAATGCAAGAATGCCCTAAAAAAGCTAGTTGAAATAAGTCATGATTTTTTAGAGCAAAAGAGCAACTGTTGATGGACAGACAGTTAATGACAGATAAAATATGAAACATGATACATGTCAGAGAGCCCTTACTTGGCTTTATAGGCTATTTAATGTCTTACCAAAAAATCTCATTATATGATTTCTTGTTTTGCCTTGTGATTGGCTAAATTTCCAAAAGCTGGCACTGCTAAAACATTACAGCAATCTCACATATACATGCAAGGTGATATAAGATTCCATTGGCTCACCAGACAGATAAGTCAAGAGTTTCTGACAAAAATGTCATATACTGATCAATCATCAGACTCATACTACTGATGATGATGTAATAGACAGAGCATCATCAGACTCATACTACTGATGATGATGTAACAGACAGAGCATCATCAGACTCATACTACTGATGATGATGTAATAGACAGAGCATCATCAGACTCATACTACTGATGATGATGTAATAGACAGAGCATCATCAGACTCATACTACTGATGATGATGTAATAGACAGAGCATCATCAGACTCATACTACTGATGATGATGTAACAGACAGAGCATCAGCAGACTCAGATACTGACAATGTCACAGGTATGGCAACATCAGAGACTCAGACTACTGACTGTTATTGTTGTGGTGGGTTTCATGCCATTTTCAGCATGCAACAGGCCATACATGGCAACCAGCATAACTGATGGAGGAACAACCAAGATAAAAACCTTTTAAGAACCACCAACACATGTGAAGCTACTAGCAAGCTTTTTCACATACCACACTGGTCAAGCCTGAGACTTGGATCCACATGGACAGAGGTGAGATGGCAGTGATCGGTAAAGGCGAAAACTTTAGGCCACTCGGCAACCCAAGGCCCCAGATTACTGATGACATCACAGGTATGGCAATATCATAGACTCGGCTTACTGACAAGGTCATAGACTTGGTGACATCAGAGACTCAAACTAATGATGATGATGCCATAGATAGGGCAACAAAGACACTGATAATGTCATGGATATGGCAACATCAGAAACTCACATTACTGGCAATGGTGTCTCAGACTACTGATGATTAAACACAAATGTTCCAGTCAGCGACAATCATGACTGAACATCACTTATAGGTGATGGAATATTTTTGCACATCCATCTGTTCCTCATTTTACCATTCTTATCTTTGATTAAAATAAAGACATTTATTGCACCAAAAATTATTAAGTGAAAATAACAAATCCGAGCATTTAGAGGTTCTCTATATTTCGATTTTTTTTTTTATTATTCTAATCACTTAAGCCTCTAATATAACAAACTAATGCTTATATTTTGGTCAAACTTGTCTTATGCCATTTCACTCAATATACACTTTAAACTTCATCAATTGTTTTCTCAATACCATGAAAGCAGAAAAAGTTGTATAAAATTAAAAGCCATACATAAAAAAACAATTACTGTATATACCTGCTCATAAATTTAGTACAAGCACAAACAACACAGATATTGATCTGCCACTGTATAATGCAACTGCAGATTAAAGCTGTCAAAATTTTAGAAAACATCTACCAGGTACCTGTCGATCCTAATGATTGGTTACCTAGGTAACCAATCAAAGAGAAATTGTATTATGTGAATCTGAACTGCTTTGTTGTAGGTTCATACATGCCAACCCCCAGAGAGGTATAAGCGTAGTTAAAGCTAAATTAAATATAAGTGGCCAAAAAGCGTACTCCGATCATAAAAAGAGCAATCTATATATTACATGACATAATTACAGAAAACTGTATGAAAAACGTCCGTTTATTTTTGCTACTTACCTAAATCTGCAGTTAAATATCTTGCCACAAATCAGCTAAATAAATGTGGATTAGTACAAGAATACAGACACAAAACATCCATGAGTCACATCGATAAAGCCTGTTTCACTTAGAATTTGGTGAAATTGTTTTCAATATAGACTGGTCTGCTATCTAATTGCCTATTAAAATATAATGAATCTGTGACAATGGGTTTTAAATACAAGAAACATGTCTGTTTTCTTGAAAATGTGTCTTGTACTACAAATAGAAAATAAGGAAACTATTTGATGTACATTGCCAAATGGTTGCACAACTCAAAAATATAAGATCAGGAGATGGAGATCTACGATGGATAAATATACAGCAGCCAATAGCCACATGACATGAGCCTTGAAATGTACTTGTTATTCTGTGTCTCACTCACTCCAAATGTCACCAGATATAATCTTTGATCTGAACTTGGAAGCAAATTTTTTTTTTTTTACATGAACTAAACGGGTACCCGATGGCTCATTTTATTACCCAGGTTATTATCAGTGGGCAGGTACCCAATTACACGGATACCTGTTGACATCTTAATGGCAGATAAGGTTCTATGCTGTTTGTTCTACTGATTACCCTAACAAACTGCATAGACCCAGTCTGCAATCATGTTATGCAATGGCAGATCTGGGTCTGTGCAATCTGCAGCTGAACTGGACTTAAAAGCAAGAATAGTACTGGCTTTTTATTGTAGCTGATTCAAGGATTTATCAAACACTGAAAAATTATGTTCACTTTGGCCAACGGCCTTGATGAACACATTTATGGAGCTGATAAAGCTATGCGTCAACCTCATTACATATTGACTAGTGCTATCTGAGATGTGTACATTGCAAAGGAACCTACTCATTACAATTTGCTCTGTGGTGCCTTCAACACAGGAAATATTAAGGGGAAACCAAGGTTAGGAGAGGATGGGCATTCAGGGGCCATGATTACTCTAAATAGTGACAAGGAATGCTTGATATTGAACCCTTTTGGAATTTATCAATACAAGCAACATTCCATGTAAAAACATTAAATTGTCAAGGGCCATAACTCTCTAAAATGGAGTTAATAAGACAAAACCAATAAATTACATATGTAGGTCAATGAGAAAATATTCAAACCAAACTATTATCAGAATATGTTGAATGGTTACTAAGCTGGTTATAAGCTATCCAGTTAACTGTCAAGAGTCATAAATGTATCCAAAATGAAGTCAACAAGACAAAACCCACAAAGGAGTACTCAAGATTTTGAGACAATTTATACATTAAACTGCATCAGAATGCTCTTGTGAACATTCAAAATGAATGTAAAAAAGCAATAACTCTATCAAAAACTGAATCTGAAAAGATGAAACCTTTCAAAGGTAAATTCACCAACAAAACAGCATCAAGTTATGTGTAAAAGTAACAGTTTTATTAGTTACAAGATGTGTGAGTCGATGGACAGACAGACAGATGGATTGATGAGTTACAAGATGTGTGAGTCAATGGACAGACAGACAGATGGATAGATAACAAAGGTGATTATTATGAGGCTTTCATGTCATGATGCTGGGTCTTAATACCTGTAACTGTATAATGGTATCTTTTATGTTCTGAGAAGGCAACTAAACTATTGATTATATACACTTTTTCACAATTTTGTTTAGTGAAATTGTATTATTCTTCTGCTGTGTAATATTATCCCTGAATGGCAAATAGTACAGACCCAGAGCTGCTATCAATAATGCTCCAGTGTTGCACATTGAATCTCAAGTACAGGGCCAGTATGTATCCCTCTTCTTCAAATTTGGGGGCAGAAAAAAAATTCAAAGTGTTAAAGAAAAATGCTAGTAACAGGTGGTATTTTAAGAACTAGTAGTGGTAAAATAAAATACAAGATAATTATATTTGCTCTGACAGTTCTACCACCTTAACCATCTTCATGCAGGATCATCTTTTCCTTGGACAATTACATTATTTCAATAAATGTTTTATCAAATACTCCAGTAATCGGTAACAACATTACTTGTTTGAATACCACTAGAGCTAACTAAGATATATAGACTGAATAGTAAGAGAGAGAGAATTGTAAAAAAAACAGAAACAAAAAAAATCTTCAAATCATATTTATTTTGTTCTTGATGATTGCACAGTTATAACATTCAACTGTATGTTCAGTTTCTGATGACCTTGGACCAAATAAAAAGCACTTAAAACTGAAATTGGTGGCATATTGTCTTGCCGGTATGAGAATTTTCTTGTCTAATACAAAAATTGCAAGTTAAAATCATGACTCAATATTTAGGCACCTAACTTAATATCAGAATAAAACACTGCTTTTGCTTTTTCAAAAGGTGAATGATAGTTCCTGATGAATTTTCCTAGAGTATGAAATCCATGAATGTCACATTTTGACATTGAAGACTGCAAGACAGTGGGCATTAATATATGGCATACCATATAAAATCACATACAAGTCAGATCCAATTGCAAACTACATTGATCCAGATCTGGCATTGCATATTGGGCCTGCAGAGCTGGGTCTATGCAGTTTGTTTGGAATAATCAGTAGAACAAACAACACAGAACTTAATCTGACAGCACATTATATGTCAGCATTATAGGGTCTAGATTATTTGCAGATGGATCTTAGAAGCAAGTATACATGGTCATCAACAGACATAATAACAAAAGAAACTTGTGTACAAAATTTTCATCAAATTGTTTATCTAAATAAGTGTGGCAATATGACATGAGAAGTACAGAATCAGGAAATCTGTTCTGGACAATGTCAGCATTTAAGGATAGCATTACGATGCATGGCAGCATAATGGGCAGAGACTGTATGTACTAACAAGATAAAATTACTCACGTGATTCCAAGTTTCAGTCCAATAATAAGTACGGCATGGGCAACAGCATTCACGACATTGGCAAGCAGACCTATAATGATGCTTGGTAACACAATACTCTGTGAGGAAATTAAAACTACAATAGCATTAACATCATATAGTCACAAATTTTTTTAACACGTCTACTCTAGTCTACAATGATTGTGAAGAACTAATAAAAGCTCTTTTCAATCTTCCATGACTATCCTAACTCTGGGAACCCTAAATTGGGGCACACCAAAGATGTCCTGGCACAGAACACTTTAATACATTCTAGTAAATTTGGTATCCCCAGGCTCACTTAATCATTTCACTTTTGACAAGTTTACTTTTTCCCACTGTTAACCGAAACGTCATAATAACATTAATAAAAAAAAACAGAGCATGTGCAAAATTTACTTCCACTTCCCCTAAGTGGTCAAGGGTCATCTTAAGTTTTTCACACTTGCAAGCTGAGCCTAATCTGGGCTATCCTTCCAATATGTGCTCTAAATTAGGCAAACCTTTAGCCATCCTGACTTATAAAAGTGAAATGAGAGCAGATCCAAAACCCTTGCAAGACCGTACCTAACCTGCCCTAAAGTGCTAGCATCCAAGACTAACTATATCCTTTTGAGACTGTCCCGAGGCTATCCTAAAGTGCTATTATGAAAGACTAACTATATCTTTGTGAGACTGGCCCTAGTCTGCCCTAAAGTGTTCATATCCAAGGCTAACTATGTCCTTGTGAGACAAGCCCTAGCCTGCCCTAAAGTGCTAGTATCCAGTACTAACCATATCTTTGTGAGGCTGGCCCTAGCCTGCCCTAAAGTGCTAATATCCAAGACTATATCCTTGCCCTAAAGTGCTAGTATCCAAAACTAACTATATCCTTGTGAGACTGGCCCTAGCCTGCCCTAAAATGCTAGCAACTATAAGAAATGTTGATTCATCTCACTGCTGTATACTGAAGAGTGCCATATTCTAACAAAT
Source organism: Megalonaias nervosa (assembly GCA_016617855.1). Taxonomy (NCBI): domain Eukaryota; kingdom Metazoa; phylum Mollusca; class Bivalvia; order Unionida; family Unionidae; genus Megalonaias; species Megalonaias nervosa. The sequence continues at coordinate 97,474 of JAECUM010000620.1, forward strand.
TGTGGGTTCCAGGTGGCCATGGTCTAAGGTGCAAGCCTTAACAGATCACTTACACATCCCACCTCTGTCTGTGTGAGTTTGAGTCTATACTTGACCAACATGGGTATGTGAGAAAACTTGACATTAGCTTCAGTGGTTTTCATTAAATCTTTCCACCTTCTTCCTCCACCATCATGTATAGCATATCATGTGCTGAGAAATAGTTTTAAATCCCACAAAATCAAACAAAACCAATCTAATAAACAGATGGGAATCAGCTTAAATATGAAGATCAATTGTCCGTTCATCAGAACTAATTAACCACTAATTTTAATCTGCTGAAGGTATTTTCTACAATTTTCATGAAAAATGATGCAACTTGGAAACATATTTTTGTGTCCTAAATTCCTGAACTGATCACTGTCACAGGTTTCTCAAAAACAATGAATTCCTGGTACATGTAAACTGACAACCAATAAAAGCATGTTTGTGAAATGGTCTCTAATAAGCATGCTGGACTACAATGCTGTGAAAAATGTTAAAAGTCAATGTGCAAAAATAAAATGTTCCCATGAAGAAAATTTTACTTATTAATACCATTTATACTCACATATGACCCTGATCCAGCTGTAAACTGCAAAGACCATAATGTGCTAATAGATCTTGGCCTATGCAGTTTGTAAGGAGTAATCGATAGAACAAACAACATAGACTCTGATCTGCTTTTGCAAAATGTGCTCTGTTGATTACTCTGTGCAGTTTGCAGCTGGATCTGATGAGTTTGAGTTTATACGGTAATTAAATACTGATCTCATGATATAACAAATGTGAAAATGAAATTTTCAGTCTGCCTATTAATGAAAATATACTCATTATACACCATTTCTTATTATATAGTATTACATTACATGTTGAGTTTACTGTATCTATTATTCAGACAAGAAAATATTTAAAAATTTGGAAATGAAAAACTTGAAACAAAACCTTAATACACATTTTATATGTAATGGACCTTAATACCAAGGCCAAAGGTGCAAGCAAGAGAATAAAAATATAATTAAATGATACATCTTAATTAAAACTTTAATTGTTGACTCCACTACTGGAACCAAAATACTGACTACTGCATCACTCCCTGATTATAAAGCTGTCCACTGGAGCCATTAATTAAACTTCCCTATGGTGAAACCACCTGATAATGAAAGAAAATACACTTAATTTTAATACTACATACAAAAATGAGATCCATGACCATTCCCATCTTATAAAAGGAACGGTATTGTAACGAAGGGTTATATAATGAGAGAGTGATGTATGTCTCCCTTTTTCAATTTAATGTGGTCTCAACATAAAAAATATGAATAGAATGACATATTACTCCATTTGGCCCCTCGACAATTGATGCCGTAGGCTATACAGCAGCAAAGCACCTCAATATGTTGAGGAAATACATTTCTGTAATGCACACCTAGAAGCAACAGAAGACTGCAAAAAGTTGCAAACTGAAGATGATAATGTTAATACCTGACACTGAAGATACTTGGTCAATACATAGGACAGAACACTTGCCTGAAAAAAAGCAACATAATTACATGCTTCATAGCATCATGAAATTTAACAAATTTTCAAACTGCTCGCTTTTTACTGAAGTATGTTCCAAGCATTATGGGATATGAATGCTGGCTTATATGCAAGTCCATCTTTTGCTATAGTATGTTCTAAGCATAATGGGAATGCAATTTCAGTAAAAATGTACTACTTTATATCCAAGTGTGCCTTATACTAGACTATGTTCTGAGCATTATGGAATACGTTGTACCAATAAAAGTGTGCTACTTTATATTCATCATACACAGCATAATGTTCCAAGCTTTATGAGATATACTGTATCAATAAAAGTGTACTGCTTTTTCATGTGATATATTTGGGATAGGTTACAAGCATTATGGGATATGCTGCATCAACAGAAGTGTACTGCCATATATTGAAATCCACTTTATACTGAGATATGTTAAGAGCATGATGAGATATGTGGTACACTAGGGTCTATTCTAAGGCATGTGACTGTGACATCTGCACTTACTTCGAATAAACTGCACTGAAAAATCAACTGAATGCACAAAACTCATGCATTACAATTTTAAACCCAAATTGTATTTTCTTTTGAAATGTCTCTCCTATATTCTGAAAATTCATTTTCTTTTTTCAAATGGACAGGTAATCCACCCACCAACCCAATTTTCAGTTCCAGAATAGACCCTGGTACACAAAACTACCAAGCAAATAAAGGGATTTAATAATGACAATATTATTGGTTCTTATCAGCCAAGAAAATAAAAATTAAATGAAATAAAATATGATGTGGCAGTGATGGCCCCACACACTTAATAAATTTAATAGGATCCATACCTATATCCAAATTATATGCACGAATGTTATATTCTGAGGCAGTATAATGAATAATTTTTAAGTACACCTAAAGTCCCACTCAGTTCTTGTCTCATTGGCAGTCTATGAAACAAGCAGAATATTTCCACCTTTAGCAAATCATGTAAATTAAACTGTCCAATCAATCCAATTAAAGCCACAAGCAAAATACAATCTTTGCCAGGGTGATAACATCACACCCAGGGCTGTCAAAAAGTAATGAAACAGAAGGCAATGCTTGAAAAGTTTGCTGGGCAAGTAAAATTTTTACCTTTATAATTTCACTGATTTTATAGTGTTTTGTGTCAACAAACTTTAAAAAATGTCAATCTTGGTAAGAACAAAAGGTGATTCATCCTCAAGCTGATGAGAACAATATGAAAATTGCAGGGTATGGATAGGACAAGCTTTAATATGCTGCTGTCCAGGTTTTCTTTTAATGTCACTTTTAAAGACATGATTAATACATAAGGTAACATAACATGGTAAGGCTGGATGTTAAGTCTTAACGTGTTTTTGTCTGGTAGTAAGAAAAGAACACTTCCAACACATGTTAGATGAAGAAAAAGAAAAATAAATAAAAAAGTATATGCACCCATTAAAATTTAAAATGTTTTTGCTTACTAAATAAATAACGCTACGTTTAGCACTAACCTAACATGAACAAGTTGTTATGGATACTCTAAACTTTATTTTGTTGCCTACTAAAAACTAAAATTTGCAAAAACTCTTACAAAGTTAGATTGATAAAGTAGTTTGAAGAAAAAAAAACAAGTCATATATCTATATAAACACTATAGTGTCATTTTTAGCTTTGCTGCTGAACTGGATAATATTCCGAACATAATGTGATTGGGGAACATATTCAAAGAAGAAACTTAAAAATCACAATGTATGTCATCATTGGACACCATGAAGTAAACTTGTGTTAAATTTTTGTGGACTTTAAAAAAGTCTCCACATTGAACTATAAGATATACAGCTCTATTGTTTTCATTTAAAATGACATTACCCTGACTCATATTTATTATTATTTTCAAAACAATGCCAATCACAGTCTGATTCATACTCAAAACTTGTTGTTTTATTTTAATAAAGAGAATATATACCATGAAAAAAATGCATTTTTTTAATAATCCCCTAAAACATGTATAATGTATACCAATTAAAAATTCATAATGATTTAGAAGCCAATCTAATCATCAAAATTTTGAAATTTTTGATTTAATGTTCTGGTCCTGTCACATGTATGTTGATGTTGGTTGATTTATCATTTTTCCTACAATTAATAATTAAATTCTTTACTGTATTTACCGTATATTTTGGGACACGATAAAATAATTTTTTTTTCCTGCCCCAGAACTTATGGTGAAACTTTTTTCACCTAGGTCATATGTCCCAAGACTTACAAAATGAAATAAATTTGTATTGAATTTGTGCCCCCCCCCCCACTGCACATTGCAACAAAACGATCATTTGATAATAAAAAGAAAGAACTAACTTTGTATTGTTATCATTTATTCCTTTTTTATTCATCATGAGCATTAAAGAATAAAATATATCCACGAACTCCATATATTAGCATAGGCTTCCATACTGTAGCGTTTATCGCTTATGTCTGATAACACACAACATGTAAGTTCATTGACATGAACATTGAGAAACAAATCGTGTTTGGTTGTGTTCAAAGGTTTGAATATGTTATCCGACTGAAAACTGGATCCAACAAAATCACAAATGAGAGGGAAATAATAAGCTGATATCTTGAAGACAACTGTCATTCATGCATGACACGGTGTTAGGTGCAAAATAACCAAGACGGATATCCAGGTCAACTATGTGACAGTATCTTGCAAATAAAAATCATTATTTTAAAACACATTCACTTGAGTGCAAGGGACAATCTTTTCACTAGTGCAGGTTACATATGTATTAATTATAACTACAGATGCCAAGCAAATAGAAGCCCAGGTGGTGAATAAACACAACTGGCAGAGAGCAGTAAACTCACTGTTTGAACTTACCGACAGGACATCAAAGACAAAGGTTATTTTTATTACAAAGCAAGCCAAAATCAGAAGCCAACTTAAGATACTTTGAAGACAGTTTTTCTTTTTGTAAAGGATATCAATACACAGGTTATTTTATTGCAAAGAAAGGAAAACCTCAGAAACCAACTCTGGGTTCTTTTAAGTGTGCTGATTTCTTTTTTTTTTAATATACAAAGATGGCCAAAATATGGAAGATAACTTTGGTTCCTTTTCGCTGGTATTCATGAGAATTTTGAAAATAAATTGAAACAATGGAACAAATCTTAAAGTGAGACAATATAGTGCTTTGTGCATGGACATCAATGACCCAGCATCGCCCAAAAGATTTGCAGAAAATAAAATCATTTGATGAATTCGTGAAGGCCACAAGAGAAGCAGATGATTTTGCAAACGAAAGGTAAATAATCAACTGATATCTTGAAGACAACTGCCATTCAAGCATGACATGATGCTAGGTGCAAAATAACCAGGACTGAATTATGTCCAGGTCAACTAAATGACAGTATCTCGCAAATAAAAATTATTATTTGAAAACACATTCACTTGGGTGCAAGTGACTATCTTTTCGCTAGCACAAGTTACAAAAGTATCATTAGTTATTGCTCTGTATACTATTTACCCACAAACATCAATGCCCATATGTATTAACTATGACTACAGGTGCCAAGCAAACAGAAGCTCAGATGGTGAATAAATAAAACCTGCAGCGAGCAGTAAACTCATTCGTTGAACTTACCGAAAGAACATCAAAGACAAAGGTTATTTTTATTACAAAGCAGGCCGACTTCGAAAGCCAACTTTGGATTCTTTAAGTGTGCCGATTTTTTATTTTGTTTTTGAATATACAAAGACAGCCGAGATATGGAAGCTAACTTTTAACTGGTATTCATGGGAACTTTGAAAATAAATTGAAACAATGGAACAATTTTTAAAGTGACACAATAAAGAACTTGATGCATGGACATTGATGACCCAGTGTCGCCCAGAAGATCTGGAGAAAATAAAATCATCTGATGAATTCGTGAAGGCCAGAAGAGAAGCAGATGATTCTGCCAACAATATGATCACTGACAAAAATGTAATTCTAGTGTACTTTGATCTCATTCCTGGATGGACTGACGATGAGATGGGGGTCCAAAGTGTGAGAATTAGTACAACTGGTGCAGATTTGGAAAAAATCTGACTTTAGTCCTTGCAGTTTCTGCTTCAGGTGATGTGTTGCCTCTAACGATAATTTTTCACGGTATGAGAGAGCTAAAAAAAAATATTCATGCGCCGAAAGAATGGATCATATGTGTGCAGGAGAAGGGTTGTGTTGATGTGATGATGCTGCAGTGGACTCGAGTTTTATCTCAATTACACAGTTTTATATTTTTTAAGATAAAATTTCAGTTGGAGTGCATTTTCCAACATGTCCTTTTTGAATGACTTAAGGATGTCCCACAACTTACGACTCGAAAAAACGATGTGTCCCAGAACACATACAGTGCACAAAAAATTTACTTTTAAAATTAATTTATGTTGTCCCAACATATACAGTAAATACTGTATCTACAGAAATATGAGTTCAGTGCATATATCTCTATCTCTCTCTCTCTCTCTATATATATATATAGTTAATCATGGTGAAATATAACATTATGAGGTACTAGCTGGCTAAAGGTGTATGGAATTCGAGAACTGTGCACCTAGATAAACTGACATGTAACTAATGATTATATGTACAAAAGATGAGTGCAATCATACTTACTGGAAGACCGGCTATAAAAACTTTGGCATAGAGACCAGAATTTCTGAAAAAGAAATTGTACAAAGTATATTCTTAGGTAACTTAGTACATTTGGGGGGGGGGGGAATTTTAAATAGTTTAATGCTTTTATTATATTCACATTGGGAATAATTGTCAATAAAATGCATTTTTCTAATGAAATTGTTCACTTTTCTATATAAATTACATTTACTGTCACGATAACCAACCTCAGAAAAATGATTAGAAACATGACTCCAAGAGGTTTCAAGACCCATCATTTGTACCTCTGAAAACATTATGTATTGACAACATCAATGCTTTTGGTATGTGAATGTAGATATACTCATGTGTTATTGCTGATTCACAACAAAATGATATCTCCTTTCTTTACAAAACATGGAGATTTAATTCATGATGTCAAAATTTTTTTTACAACTGTTCAATGAGTAAACTACTGATGCCATGATTTCATTGCAAGTACTCATCCCTGAGCAAACTTCTGAGTGCCAGTTCGGAAATTTTACATTCATTACAAACTTTGGAACTCACTTCTCCAATATGAACAGTATCTGTGAAACAAAGCTTTCCATGCACTATGTATTCAATCCACTTTGCTTCTCTTGCTATCACTGACCACATTTGCTAATTAGTAAGACAAACCACTGATTAATGTAAGATACTTTAATTATGCCACTGTACCTAAATGATAATATTTATAACAGTGTTCAAACTGGTCAATCGAAATGAGCTGACCTGACACACTATTGTGACCGCTAGCTCTTATACAGGGATGAGTTGCATGCCTTTTAACTTTTTTTATATTCAATCCACTCCCTTTATTTGATTTCATACAAAATATATAATTATGGTGATAATACAATGCTGGTTTACTTTTAACTGATTGTAACAAGACAAGAAACATTTCCACAAAAGGAGAAAAAAGATAATCGGCACAAAAATCTCAGAAACACTCATGGACGTAGCTTTGACACTTTTCACATTTGAATACAAGATGGCAAATAGAATTTATGATGATTACACTGAAAATGAAACAAAAGAAAGAACTAAAATTTTACAACTGATTTAATTGGTATTTATTTCATAATGTACTTCCACCAGTAGGAACTACTGACATTTTCATGGACCAAAATATTGCTAAATATTGTTATTTACAGTGTGCTAAGACTTTTTGTACATAAAACTTAAAATATATGACTTCTTATTAAAAGTTGCAAATTTCACAATGTTGAATCAGAGTAGTTAGAACTGCCATTTTCAACACATAAGGGCCAAATTTTTTTTAACATTTTCAAGAAGAAAACAATTGGGATCCACATCTGATCCCGCAATAGATGCAGGTTTACAAGTTATCTGGGCTCAAGTTATCGAAGGAGATGTGTACTTAAATGACACAGATTAATGGTTTCATTAGACTGGTTCAGTGCATTTTCCCTGCTACATGAACTTTATATTAAACCCACCCTTAAATGATAATCCGTGTAGTATACTTAAACATGTATTCACATGTCTTGGTCTGTGAGCATGTTAAATCAAAAAATTAAAATGCCAATATCTACTCATATAGTTAACAGGGTCTCTTTATCCTGTCCATCAATGGAATTGAAAACTAGGGTTGTGTTTGCAAAGTATGCATAACCCCAATGCAAAGAAGTCGTCTACTTCAAGTATTTTTTTTTGCTTCCTTGTGCTAATAATGTTTTTTTTAAAAAAATCCATGTCCAATAGGTTTATAAATGTTGTAAAACACTGAAAAATTGCTGTCCTGAAAATTTAATCATGGTATCCATGGCCTGTCAAATTTAATGTGTCTACCATAAGTGGTTTTTGCATGATTATGCCAAGAAATTTCTCAGGATGGTTGAATGTACATATGGATGACATGCAGATGGACATGCTCAAATCAAAATGCTCAACAGTAACTATCATGGCTTGCTTACAGTAGTGGGGCATAAATGAGAAGCCACGTAACATGCTGTTGAGGAATAATTTATTGCAATTTAAAATTGTGGTACCATGGAAATTATGAAGAAAATTATACAATTTCTAGTATTTTATAAATAATCCATTGATTTTATGACTGAATGTAGCAAATTGTCTACATCAGCCCAATCCACTGACTTCCAAATATTACTGATGACAATGACGAGGTCACCTTTAGTTTTAATTTCAGTCAGCCCTTTTGAAAGTTTTGTTTTAATTATTCTCCATTTATTTTCAACAAAATGTTTTTGTCTAGTGACTTGATGGCCAAGGAGTAGTCTGAATATTGTTTGTAGCTGTCCATCAACTTGCTCTCTTTGATATATGCACTAGACAATTATCTTCTTGAATAATCCACCATGATTTGGTAATTCCTCTGCAACAACATGCCATATATTCATGTATCTCTCTGAATTTATGATACCTTCAATAGATATCATTTTGCTGTCCCAATTTAAAGTTATACAAACCCCCCACCAACACACTGCAGAGATGATTTTACATGGAGAATAACAATTGTATATACTCGAGTATTCCCTTTTCCATTCCTCACTGGGTTTTTGCCACAAGAATATATTCTTACCCTGGTCTAATATAACCAAAGTCATATCAGTGGAAATGATATTTAACAAATTTCACTCAACGGTCCATTTTCATTGTTCACTGCACCATAAAATATGGCATTGGTAATTGTTTTTCTTTTTAGATATTGTGGTACTTTTCCAAACAGCATATATCATATTCATATCTTAATTTCCTCTATGAGAAACAGGTACTGGTATTGTATTATTCAATTCCAAATTCAGGGGCCCTGAGTGGCTGAGTGGTCTAAAGCGTTCACTGTTACAGATCACTGCCATCTCACCTCTGTCTGCATGGGTTAAAGTCTCGGGCTTGGCCAATGTGGGTATGTGAGAAAGCCTGCCAGTAGCTTCTCGTGGGTAAGTGGTTCTTCCCAGGGTTTTCCCGGGTTCTTTCTCCACCACTGATACTGGCCACCATGTATAGCCTATCTTGTGCTGAAAAATGGCATTAAACCCTACAACAACAACAATAACAATTCCAAAATCAGGTCAGTTAAAGTGTCTACAGTTCATGTACACCAGGCAACAAAGTACATGACCTTGCACCACTTTTTTTTTTCAGCCCACCACTTTGAACCAGACTTTCCCCAAATCTTTTCAAAAATTTTTAATCATAGACCTGAATATGTCTGTTACATTAGATATATTCCTGTCAGTAAATATAATACTGTTTGTTTCTGCTCATGTGACAGCTCTTTGCTGTATGGCACCATGGTACTACACAGGACAAAAGCTTTAAAGGTACATCTACAACAACTACCAAATGGCATCCAATTCAGCATGGGAGTTACTGACCTAAGCTGGTTACAAGTTACATTCCATGTTAAGTTAAAATTGTCAGGGGCCATAACTCTATCCACAATAAAAGCAAATCTTCAGCTAAGAGACAATAATTACATCAAAATATGTTGAATAGTTCCTGAGCTATGCTGGCTAAGGATCTATTGTAGTGAAGAGGCAACAACGAAAGAAAAAGAGCCAACTCCATTCAAACTGGATCTTAAAAGATGAAACCTTAAAACAGGATATCTACATGTAATAGGCAATCCACTAACCAAATGGCATCCAATTATGCGGAAGAGTTGCAAAGCTATGCTGATTACAAGAAGTGTAAATATACAGTTGGATTGACAGATGACTGAATGGAAACTGATTACTTTAGGGCTCTAATATCGTAAAGCAGGGCCTACAAAACAGGCACTTTCTTTCCAGAAATGTTATGATTTCTTATTAAGCTACATCCTGTAATGGTCCATGGCATACAAAATTACAAGGTCCACTGCTCTATAATACTTGTTAATTATAAGATAAGGGAAATTCACTTACTTGGCAATGATTGGGTTTTGGCCTATCACATTCAGCAGGTGCTCTGTATTGAGAAGAAGAGCAAAACAAGGAAGGCAACACATCATAAGGATCAACACACCTGCAAATGATTAAAAAAGAAATCCATACATTTCTGAATCAATGCTAACTGGCTCAAAAGGCAATCAAGTCAGATCCAAAACTTATAGTCAAAATTATCAAGATTTTCTAAAAAATAGATCATACATATTACCCTGTTAAATAGATAATACAGATTATCTGCCAAATAGATGATACTGATTATCTGCCAAACAGATGATACAGATTATCAACTAAACTGATCACACATATTATCTGCTAAACTGATCGCACTGATTATCTGCTGTTCTTACTGAGATTATAGATGTTATTTGTACAATAAATTACCTCATTTTTTTTCTTACTCAAACATTTCAAATATAAAAGATCTGATTATGCAAGCATAAAATTATGAACACCATAAGTAGAAATCAATAAAATTAGAACAGGCCCTGTTTAGAGCTTAGTGTGCTTTTAAAACATTTTCAAAATCAAATATACAAATTAACAGCAGAACTAATTTGCACATCAGTAAAGTCCTCTCAACTGCAACACATCTAATGAGAATAGCCCTCATAAAGTGCTAATCCAAAGTTGTTGCCCAGGGATCGCGCTGGGCTTCGCCAACGTTGTAAATTGCAATTTGTTTCTTATTGGCAACAAAATATACCATCTGGCAATTTTTTGGCTGTTAAGAATTGTATATACAGTCTTGGGTTTGGAGTTGAGAAATTCAAAGGCACCATGACAGGAAGCTGCAAACTTGGATATAAAATTACACTGGAATCTATTGTTACATAAATAAATCCCTTTGTTCATATTGACAAACTACCCTAACATGACATTGTTATATCATAATCCGCTTATGCTGATGTCTGGCCTTAGTACTCTGTGCTGAAATATAACCCAAATAGTCATGCTACCTGACCAGCTACAATCAACCACCTCTGAAGGCAGGAACTGAATGACTACCAGATGATGGCAATTTTTTTTCCTTTTTGAAAAATGTATCAGAAAAAATAGTTTTGCTGAAACTTCAGAGAAAACTGATTACCTTGGAAGCATCGATCGTTCTGTATATATACTAAGCAAATGAAAAAAAAATCTGTCTCCGTCAACATTTTAGAATTATTTGATGTTGACCAAAGCAGTAACAAACAGGCAAGTATTTGGTCCTTCAAAAAGCGCCTTTAGTGGCGCCTTCAACAACACATGAACCTTCATCACTGCAAGCTGAAGGCCTCTGATTAAAGAAAGTTGGCAACAAACTTAAATAAAAGCATTGTTTCATTTTTCATAGTGATTGGATCATATTTATTGTGACCTGAAAGTCTCCTGTTTGCAACAAAAAAAGTTCATGCTTACAATCGTAACCAATGGCAGTTTAAAACCCCAATTAAAGTTCCAATATTATGAAACAATAGATATCTGGCCATCGAGTTAAATGATGGTGGGACATCTCGCAAGAATGTGAAATGTTTTAATTTGTTCACACGTTTTCATTTCCCTATGAATAGCCTCATCCTTTTGGTAACCTTGGCATCATGGTAGTTGTCTCTGGCTGACCAAAATCTAGGCCAATTTAAGTACATGTACATGTAGCATGTAAACGACTTTACAGCCACGTGCTACTATGATAATAAATATCAGAGTGAATTGTTCAGGAAACATGTTTGTTGAAAATGGGATATAGATCAAACAAGGACTACTGTTTTTTATATATATGTTTTAATTGTGTTTTCTAACATGATTTGACTGATACATGAATTTTCTAACATGACTGAATACTCTAATTCATGGGTTTTTCATATGCATGTATATTATTTAACACATTGTGGAGTGTACTACACAAATGTAAGTTGTTAATATACAAGTGTATTACAGACTAGTTGTCTTCATTTAATCAAAATTCTGTTTTTTTTCTCTGCGTAAATCCTAGTCACTGATGACAGGTCATCTCTTAAATATTTCACTTGTATGCGAAATTTCAATTCATTTTCAGCCCTCCCTCCCCCCCTTATCTAAACATCCACTTATGTCTACAATATTACCTTGGTCCTGAGAATGTTGAGATAATTGGATAGTACTGTATTATGACAATGGCGAAATATTTTGAAAATTGGCAACAAAATATCGAGGTTGGCGAATTTTTTGGCGACAACTTTTTTATAGCCAACACCATCCCTGTGTTACCTTTCATTTTTTATAAATTGTTAAACTTTTCCTTAAAAAAGGCATCCTCAGATTTACAATTTCTGAACCAATTCAAAACAAAGAGTGAAAAATATTCAAAGTAATAAATTTCCACATCTCTGCTTAAGAGGATCACTGAGAGACTTTCTGTCTGTTATTTCTGTCCTCCAAGTAGCTGACATTCAAATTAAATGTTGCATCACAAGGAAAATGCCAAAGTTAACAAGAATTACACATCAGGTTGATTAAATAATATTAGGTTCATCAATAGAATATTCAATGAACAAAATTCTGAAAAAACACAATTTTAAGTTTTCAAGGCACCAGATTTTCATCACTTTAGTTCCTATGAAGCAATGTTGTTGTTGTTGTTGTTATAGGGTTTAACGCCATTTTTCAGCACAAGAAGGCTATACATGGCGGCCAGTATTAATGGTGGAGGAAGAACCCGGGAGAACCCGGAAAGAACCACTGACCCACGAGAAGCTACCGGCAAGCTTTCTCACATAACCACATTGGCCGAGCCCGAGACTCAAACCCACGCAGACAGAGGTGAGATGGCAGTGATCCGTAACGGAGAGCGCTTTAGACCACTCGGCCACTCAGGGCCCCATAAAGCAATGTTATTATATATATACATATATATCTATCTATATATATATATATATATATATATATATATATATGCTTGCAAGTCAGATCCAACTGCAAACAACACAGACCAAGAGCTCTGTTTGTCTGCAGTTGGACCCAAGTTTAAGTGAATACATACATTAAATTTATGTAAACTAATTAGAAATCAATTAGATTTATGACTTTAAATTTACAAAACACAAAAAGTGATTTAACTTTTACATTGTTTATTTTATATTTAAAAGAACTGAATGATATATAAATTTTTTCCGTACCTTATTTGGTACCAAGAGGAATCTGAGAAGATCAGTTTATCATTATTACAACTTTCTGGCAACACATGCCTATCATCAATGTGCTTTCTGCATGGAGAGTGAACATTCTCAAGCACTTGACAGTAACTACTCCTGACACTTTAATGAAAAACAAATAATCTTATTTATTCTTCAATAAAGAAGTTTAAGAAATTGATTGTTCAATTTATTCACTATTTGTGAAATACAGTATTATCATGATAGTGTAGTGACAGGAAAAACTGAAGATGTTTTTTTTTCAAATAAGCTGGACAGAAAGTCAATGAATATGTAAAAGCCATAAAAAATAACTGTCAGTAATTTTTTCATCATGCTATGTAGAATGAAATAATATACGCAGCCATGCAGATGTCAGAATCATTTCTTGCAGCATAAAAATGGTATTTGCATACCTGCCAAGCCCATAAGAGTTACTGGTAGAATCTAAGTGAACAGAATTTGCATATCTGCCAAGCCCTAGAGAGTTACAAGTGGAATCTAAGTGGACAGAATTTGCATACTTGCCAAACCCTAGAGAGTTACAAGTGGAATCTGAGTGGACAGAATTTGCATACCTGCCAAGCCCTAGAGAGTTACAAGTGGAATCTAAGTGGACAGAATTCGCATACCTGCCATGCCCTAGAGAGTTACAAGTGGAATCTAAGTGGACAGAATTCGCATACCTGCCAAGCTCTAGAGAGTTACAAGTGGAATCTGAGTGGACAGAATTTGCATACCTGCCAAGCCCTAGAGAGTTACAAGTGGAATCTAAGTGAACAGTATTTTCATGCCACTATAGGCATCTATACCTGAAATAACTAGCACCAAGCACAATCAAAGGTTACCGCTCCATGATCGCTGACACCTTTTGTTATCATGGAAAAGAAGACACTGGACAAAACAAAGACTTATCCGACCTCCTCTCCAGCTTTGATTATGCACAGCAGGATATGTTGGCCCTGTGCCCAAACGGAATCTATCATGGGAAATAACCTGATTGAACAAAACAACATATGAACTGCTTTCAAAGGCATCTTTGGCTCACCTTTCATACAAGACCTGCTTCCTTACCACAATGGCAACAGCAGGCAGAATCAGTGAAATACATGCCTATCAGGGGACGTGAATTACATGCAGCCCTGACAAGATGGGCCAGTTTCACTTCTTATGGTTCCCTTTTTCATTGCCAAGAACAGGCTTCCATCCATGGGCAACCAGACCTTGGTACTGAAATCACTGTCTACTCTGGACACTTCCACTTTTGGCCAGTACAAGCCTTGAAGTGGGATGTTTAAAAGACAGAGCCATTGCATCAAGGCAGATCATGCCTATTTGTACCTCTGAAAGAGGGTCAGGATTATACAACAGCACAGACTCTCTCATCTTGAATTAAGTGGATTGTTTGCTCGGCATAATTATCTAGAAATAACTCCAACTAAGATGAATTTGTTATGCATTTTGGTCCACGAGGTTATCACCTTTGCCTGGAACTGTTCTCTAACTGATATTTTCAATGCTGTGGGATGGAAATTGGGAGCTCGGTATTTCACCTTGTCACAAACAGACCACCAATGGCCAGTCCCATCAGGTGCATATCTGAGTGAAAACCGAGGGATGGAAAGACCAATCCATCCATGTCAGCTGATTTTTCTGGGACAAAGAATCTGCTATAACGTTTGGGTATCCAGGAATATGCAGAACTTTGATGTGGATTTGTTGTAGAAAACACCACTTTAGAAAGTCCCACACCAGTATGCAAGGTCTGGGGGCTTGGGTCTGCCTTGCCATTTGAGACAAGTCATCACTGTAGAGTTGTCGGAAATAAGGACTCATTTTCCAGTTAAAAATCCCTCCACCAGTGAAAGGCTTTCAAGATATGAGAATATTGAGATGTCAATCCTGGGAGACCACACTCAACTGGCTTCCCAGAAGGATGGTAGTAGGTGTGCCCACCAGCTGTCTGTACTTGCATCCATACAGACTGATTTCTAGTGGTTGTACTTGTAGGGGTATACCTGCTGTGAGCCAGCTTAGGTTGCTCCAAGTCTTCAGATGGTACCTAACATTTGTGCAGATGGGGAGAGGTTGGTCCAGTGGGCAAACTTTTGGCCTCCATTGCAATGAAAGAATAATCTACAATGGACACATATAAAGGTGACCTAGGATGATGAGGTCTGCTGCCACACTGAGCAGGCCTAGAAAGTGAAATAATTCCCATGTGGAGAGAGAATCCCCAAGAGTAACAAAGCCACCTTCCTCCTACCTGGATCTATGAGAAGGGCTGTGTGGAGACAATGTAAGTTTTCTCAAGATGGAAGTTGTCGTGTAGACACATTTGATTGTTAATTCTCCATCTTTGTCCATGGTGGTTCGCAACATGGTTTTCAACATGAGGAACTATGATAAGGACAACTTGCCAGAGGTTCGTATTCACGTCATGTCCCTTGGTTCCTTTTGATTTCCTAAAACATCCCTGTAGCGATGCTGCACTTGAGAGATGGGAAAATTAATCTCATTTGTGCTCCATTGTGTACTTTGTTGATCTGGCTGTTAAAGAGTAGGTCAGAGGATAACGGTTGTGATCGTAGGTTGGCCTTATGATGATCTGTGAGGAAGCTGGAGTAGGAGAACACTGCATATCGTTCCACCAGTTGTAAATCTGCAGCTGCTGTGATGGCATTGGCTAAAGTAAGCTGAGCAGCTCCATTCAAGACCCGGGCCATTTTGGAGACCAACTCCCATGCATGTAAGATGGAATTCAGAGTAAGAGATGATGCACCTTGTTCCACATGCTGGAAGACAGCTATCAATGACAAGTCCAACAGCTACCACATTGCAGACCAATTGGTGAGTGTCACTGAAAGATGTTTGATCCATATGAATTGAGTATGGTTTTGTCATCCCCATAGCTGTGATGTCCTCATCAACTGTTGGGGTTTCAAATGAATTACAGGTGTATGGCAAGAGTAGAACCACTGATGAAAAGTTGAAGAAAGGCATCTTGGTGAGAATAAGAGATGGATGATGCTGGAGTCTTGCAACTAACAATGTAAACAGTTCAAAATGTATATGATTCTGCCAGACTGGAAGTAATTTGAAGTTGGACTCTTCCTGTTTCATCATATGATCAACCAATGCTTTAGCTCTTGTCCAGGTGATTGATAAGGTAGGGGGAGGTTGGCACAACTCCAGAGGAAAAATGCAGAAAATTTCTTCAATGAAAGCTGTGAAGGCTGAGTCTTCTCACAACATAGTGAGATTGAGAAGTGAAGAAGGAACTTGAGAGCAAGCATCGTCATCTCTGCTTGCATAAGGTGATGCTGATATCTCTCGAGTTCAATGAGATGCAGCTGGCAAAGAGTGTCAAGGTCTGCTGCTATCAAAACTTGTGGAGCACCTGGAAGTAGAAATGGTGATTTCCAAATGGTCACAGATTAAAGAATCCCTTCTACTGACCAAGGGTGAGAAAAATGAAAGGTGACATCTGTCAGAGGCAGAGGTACTAAGCTCAGAATCATAAATGGAGAGTGCAGTGAGACTATATGTGGGTTAGACTGGTCTCCATAACTGCCTGTATACACCAGGTTTGAAAGACTGGATGACAGAATGATTTCTGGGGACTTACTGTGTTGAGTTCTTTGTCCCTGAAGATCCCTTGTAGTAGGCCTAGGCCAATCGCAAAGGAAATAGACCATGATTGTAGGAAGTCATCTGAGTCAACATACTGGGATGAGTCACCAAATTTTTTTTGTCCGCAAAACTGGTCCATGCATCAGTGGAGCAAAAAGACACTTCATTTTGTCCGTTCACTCATTGCTTATCATAAAGAACTTTAGAGTGGAACCCTTACGAGGCAAGGCCTAAAGGAATAGCCAGCAATGAGGAGTCCTGTGGTGATGACATAGGTGTCAGGGTTGTCTCTGATCATGTAGATTTCTGGCAGTTTGTAAATGGAAAGTCATTACATGATTTTGTCTCCCTTATCCAGCAAAACATTCTGCACTAAGGCCATGTCAGCATGAATGCTTATAGTGTCTTCAACCTTAGTCGGGCATTTCTGCACTTTCCCTATGGCCTAATCT
>JAECUM010000622.1:0-14358 GCA_016617855.1 Megalonaias nervosa
CTTGAGTCATATAAAACGGGGCTGTCTCCAGTCTGGGAAGGTGGAAAGAAAATCCACGAACTAACTAAAGATCTCTCCTTAGACACAATTCAAGCCGAACAAAGCAGTTACCCCGATTTGACACCCTGGACGGGAGTAAATCCCAGGTTTAACACAACATCCTTAACGTTCGGATCCAAACAGGAACAAGAACACGAAATAAGAAACAAAAGATTGGCCGAAATAGAAAGAAAACACACAGGGTTTACAAAAATTTGCACAGATGGTTCCAAAACCGCAAACCAAAGCAGAACATCAGCGGCAACCATCGTCCCGGAAACAAATACAGAGCTCTGAGCTAGATTACCAAACAACCGCTCCATATACACAGCTAAATTCTGGGGCCATAATAGAAGCACTACACTGGATCCAACAGAACAATATAAATAAATCATTAATTATTAGCGACTCCCTCAGTGGAATAAACTCAATTAAAACAGGCAACTCAATCACGAGGAAAAATTTCCTAAAAGAAACAAAACATAAAATGAAACACGTATTACGCAACAACCAAACGATAGAATTCATGTGGGTACCTTCTCACATTGGATTAGTAGGTAACGAAAAAGCAGACTAAATTGCAAAACAAAATCTGCAAAAACCTACCACGATACCACTAAATTATAGCGTACAGGAGCTATACAGTATTATCAGAACTAAGACCGATACCAAATGGCAAGAATCATGGCAAAACAACCCAAAAGGACGAACCCTATATTCCATACAAAGTTAACCAATAAGAAAAGCCAAACCGCCCACATCTGTCAGACGTCAAGATTAAAAAATCATTAACAGAATAAGGATAGGTAAAACCAAACTCGCCAGCAGCTTCGGGAAACACCTGGCAAGTAATATGTTCTCACATGGCAATTGTCCCCACTGCCCTTGCCCAGAAAACTTATATCATGTCTTCAATATCTTCCCGAAGTACAAGAATCAAAGGGCTATATTTAGGAAAAAACAAAAAGCAATAGGATCCCCACCGACCTACGCAGAATTTCAAAAAAGCCAAAATACAAACGTAGGTATAACATACCAAAACATCATTAATTTCCTCACGGATATCGGGGAAAAGGGAGGCACATAAAACATACCACCATTATCAAAGTAGGATAAAAACAATTCGCAACAAATCTAACCAAGCAACAACCTACTAGATGGATGTCTTTGAAATGTCGTTGGGACCTGATTATTCAGCAAAAACATCTGTCTTTTACAAAGACTTACATAGGTTAAAAAATTAATCCGCATAAGCTATAAAAACCCAACAAACATATAAACAAATTCAATAGGCTTAAAAACAACAAACTGCCAAATGGATGTCTTTGAAATGTCGTTGGAACCTGATTATTCAGCAAAGACATCTGTCTTTTACAAAGACTTTCATAGGCTAAAAAAAATATTCCAAGTAGCCTAGTGTTACGTGTAGGCTCGTACAAAAATAACAAGAGGAAAGAGTGAGCCAACAAGCTTTATATATTTTAACAAAATAATTTGTTTCCCTAGAAAACATTGTAAAAAATAGAAAATAGGACTTACGGTTTGTGAATATAATCCAAAATTTAATCCTAAGATTAAAATATATAAGCCCTATCACTAAACAGTTCTAATTAATCCGGGTTCGAATCTCGATGAAATTTCAATATGGAGGCGATGACGTCAGATGATATCTGTACTGATGGTAACAGATCCTCGATTGAATCAGTTTATGTTTCCGTATAGAATTCCAGAATACATTTCCACTGAATTTCTTTGTCCCAGAACTTTTATAAAAAAGTACATTTGTTTAGTCTTCTAGAGAATAAATTATGAAATTCCAAAAAATCAGATGAACTTCAAAAACAATCTGGCAACAACAATAGAAACACCTTGTTCCTTCAAGGTGAAAACATTCGACTGCCGAAATTTTACTGAGATATCAGTATTAAACCCAACCAGAATATCATTTCAATCCCGCGTGATGGGTCACGTGATATCTTAACATTGAACAGCGCAATAGAAAAAAAAATGCCATTTATCACGTATGCAAGAACAGCCCTATCTAAGAATCAAATTCTCATACTGAAAATATATTTAAAAAAAGGAAGGCTATTTACAATTCAGCTAACACGCGGGCCGAAATGACCTTGACAATAGCCAATCGTCTTCACTCGATGTTTGCAAAATCTATGAACCAGAGTGAGCTAAAAATGGTGTTAATGTAATACCTTTTACGTTCTATACAAACTGAATTTACTGGAAAAATTATCGAATCCCGTGAAAATAATCATTACAATAAAATGTAATGAAACAAAATTAAAATAAAAAAGATATTTTAAAACTAACACACAAGCAATTTAATTACATATACGCAACACTTCCCCCCATAAAAAAAGAAAATTTATATAGTAAAGCTTTCTTTTTACCATATGTAAATTATACATGAGGTAAAATAAAATTATGTAAGAAAGCTCTTATCAATTATACAAAGTGTACATGAAATAATATTTCTATACACGGGAAAGTGCGTCTGCAATCAAATTATCTTTTCCTTTGATGTGCCTGATATTAACATTATATTCTTGCAAAAACAAACTCTACCTTAATAATCTTTGATTTTTATTTTTCATCTTGTCGATGAAAGAAAGGGGTTGTGATCATTAAACACAACAACCGGAGAAGGACCTGAGCTAATGTAAACTTCAAAATGCTGTAATACCAATATTAAAGCCAAACATTCCTTCTTGATTGTTGAGTAATTTCTTTGGTGCTTATTTAATTTCTTAGAGAAATAGCACACTGGGTGATCAACACCATTTCTATCTTCTTGAATCAATACTACTCCAACCCCAACATCGCTTGCATCCACAGATAACTTAAAAGACTGATTGAAATTTGGAGCTGTAAGAACCGGCGCACCTATGAGTATGGCTTTTAATCTATCAAAAGCCTCCTGATATTTTTCAGTCCAAAGAAACTTGTGTTTCTTACTTAACAAGTTTGTCAGGAGTTCAGCAATATTAGAAAAATTGGAACAAAACTTTCGATAGTATCCGGCCATATCCAAAAATCGTATCAGTTGCTTTTCACTGACAGGCACAGGGAAATCAGAGATAGCCTTGACCTTATCGTCTATAGGTTTAACTTGACCGTGTCCCACAATATGTCCTAGGAAAGTTACACAAGCATGGCAAAACTCACTTTTAGATAAATTGATTGTCAAATTTGCATCAGTGAGTCTGTCGAAGAATTTCCGAATCGTGGCTAGATGTTCTTTCCAGGTGTCGTTGTAGATGATGACATCATCGATGTAAGCATCACAATTATCTAGACCAGAGGTAATTATACTCATCAAGCGTTGAAAAGTACTTGTGGAACCCTTCATCCCGAACGGCATTACTTTATATTGATAGAGTCCATCTGGAGTCACAACGCCGAAATCTCCTTTGCCCTTTCCGTTAGTGGAATTTGCCAAAATCCTTTCAGAAGGTCAAATTTGGTGACATACTTGGCATCTCCAGTTTTATCAATACAATCATCGATTCTTGGTAATGGAAATGAATCTGTTTTTGTCACACTGTTCACCTTCCTATAATCAGTGCACATGCGAGATGTTTAACTGTTTTCGGAACAAGTATACATGGTGAACTCCAATCACTTCTACTGGGCTCTATCAAATCGTTATCGAGCAAGTACTGAATTTCCTTTTTCAAGTATTCCTGTTCGAGAGGGGTCATCCTGTATGGGTGTTTTAACACAGGTTTTGAATCTACAATTTCAGTGTCATGCACAATTTTGTTTGTCCTCATAGGAATATCTGAAAACAAGTGCTCATATTCGAATAATAGCTGTTTAAGTTCATTCGTTTCTTGTTGTTGTAAATGTAAAAGTTTCTGGTCCAGATGTATCATAATTACCAAATTCCGAGGATTTGTTGTTCCAAGATCAACATAGTCCGATTGAATATCTTTACTTAAATCCTCAGTTGGTGGGACAGGTACAACTAAACTAATTGCATAACTTACCTGGCTATATCTTTAAATATATCAGTACTCCATTTAATTTATTTATATCAGAGTACTAATATTATAATTCAACTCATTCATTTTTTTCTTAACTTTGTAAGGGCCATAAAATCTAATTTGAAGAAAATTTTGAAGAATGAGCAAGAGAGAATGAACTCTATTACAAAACACAAAACATATCTCAAGTAAAGTTCTGTGAAACCATAATTTCACTTTTTGACTTGTGTTGCTGAGCGCCAAATTCAAGCATAACAAGCTGGAAAATTCCAGACATAAAATGTGACCTTTGACCAGATTGAACAGATTTGGGAAGGCCAAATTGAGGAAATAACTTTATCAAAGCTTTTACTATAGTTTTGGTTTTAAAATTCCTCAAAGGAATTGCCTCTGGGAATCTTGTTGACGCACATATAATGGTCAAAAAATATTAGTTGCCTGACTTGGTCTTAGGTAAGGGACCAACACAATCTACCATAATTCTGCTAAATGGATTGTCAAATGCAGGAATTAGTTGCAGATGAGCCTTAGTTATCTTCTGATTTGGTTTTCCTACCATTTAACAAATATGACAAGATCTACAAAATTTGCAAACATCACTTTTGATATTTGGCCAATAAAAGTGAGTCAAGATCTTGTGATAAGTTTTATATATCCCTAATGACCAGCCAGAGGAGTTTCATGGGCCAAACTAAGTATTTCCTGTCTGTAAGATTTAGGAACTACAATCTGTTAGTTCACGTACCTCTCGTCATTAGCAGGTACCTCGGGAGGTCTCCATTTTCTCATAAGAATTCCATTTTTAATGAAATAACAGACAGGTACTTCAGTAGCTTTAGTTGCACTAATGGCCCTCTGAAACAAACAGGAGATCTCAGGATATTTTTCCTGTTCGACGACAAGTGATTGTCGTTTAACACCCTGATTAGATAAAAGAGAATGAGTAGTTAAAAGAGGATCACTGTGATCAATACCTTTTGATTGATCCAAACAAGGAATGAAAGTGACCTCATCAAAAGCCTGCCCAATACATGTGTCAGCTAAAGGAATACTTTCCTTATCAAAATCATTCTGAAGAACTTTCTTTGACGTAGCTCTTGTAACTGCACAAGCTAGGTATAAATCAGGGTATTCGTTTTCCATAGGATCAACTTTCTGATCCAAAGAAGGCTTGTCAGTTACAAATGGATTAACCACAACCTTGTCTCCAGCTAGGTTGTTGCCCGGTAACAAACGAATGCCTTCAACGGGTAGAGTAGACACTATAACGACTGTCAAAGGTCCTGAAACTAAGTCTGATGACAAATTTACAGAATGGAGAGGAACATTAACAAAGCCGCACTCTACTCCCTGAATGAGAACACTCTCATTAGAACAGGACTTCTCAGAAAAAGGTAAAGTACCTGATAATAAAAGACTCTGAGAAGCTCCTGTATCCCTTAAAATTTTAATTGGAATGGGATTGGCCAAATCACCCAAGAGTGATATAGAACCCTTCGACATGAATGTTTCATAATTCTCCATAATAAAATCAGACTGGGGTTTATTAGACCCAACAAATGTATTGCTTTCAATACATGACAGTGGCCTTGACATCTTAGAAATAAGAGCATTTGGGATAGGTCTATCTTGATTCTGATGCCTATATTTCAATTTGAAGCAATCAGAAATGACGTGTCCTTTTTTCTTGCAATAGGTACACGTAGGAAGAGACAAGGATTTTGAATCAAGTTTATCAGAAGCTTGATTTTTAGAAGTTGTGCTAGATTGAGTTTTAGAAGGAGTCGTATTAGGCTGAAATACCTTTTTACCGGTAGACTGCAGAGTGAAAGATTTGCCTACAACAGGAACTTTATGAGTGAAGGAATAGTTATCAGCAGCACGAGTAGGATTGTCCAAGGTTTCGATCTCATGCTCGTCAAGATACATTCTAATGTCACTATGGACACAGTTCCTAAACTCTTCAACTAACATTAGTTGTCTGAGACTTTCGTAATCTTTATTGACCTTTCTAGAAGAGATCTACTTATGAAATTGTTATGCTTTTTCCCATGCAAATTCGACATAGGTCTGGTCAGTTAGTTTTCTAGAATTCCTGAATTTTTGCCGATAAGCCTCGGGGACTAACTCATAACCCTTCAAAATACAGTCCTTAACCACATCATAGTCAGCACTCTGCTCTAGTGACAGTGAAATGGAAATATTACGAGCCCTACCAGTAAGTACACATTGTAATAATAGAGTCCAGTACTACCTTGGCTACTTCAAATTTTAAGGAACTTTTTCAAAATAAGGAACATATCTATCTACTTCTTTTTCTCTAAAAGGGGTCACTAACCTGATATTTCTTGTAATGTCAAAACTTGAATTTGTATGTGTAGTGGATTTGTGCTTTTCACTTGCCAGCTCAAATTCTTTCATTTTAATTTGAAATTCCCTTTCATCCTTCTCTTTTAGAAATTGTAACTGTTTATCTTTCTCCCTCTCCTCTCTCTCTCTCTCTCTCTCTCTCTCTCTCTCTCTCTCTCTCTCTCTCTCTCTCTCTCTCTCTCTCTCTCTCTCTCTCTCTCCTCTTTCTCAGATTGCAATTTCATTTGTTTATCATTCTCTCTTTCCTGTCTCTCGTTCTCCTCTTTCTCAAATTGCAATTGCAATTGCTTCTCTTCTAATTGCAACTGCATTTGTTCTTTCTCTTTCTGAAGCTCGAACTTCCTTAACTCCAATTCCATCTTGTATTTCATTTTTAATTCCGTTACTTTTATGTTAGAGTCTGATACCGACTTACTAACCGAAGCCAAAACACTTTTATCAAGAACATTCTTCTCTACCAAATATTGAATCAAAATGTTTTTATTTTTCTTGTTTTGTCATGGAAGCTTTTGCCTCAGAAAGATCGTATTTTCTGGCAAGTTCAAGCAACTCATCTTTTTTCAAACTATCCAACTGCTCCTGTGTAGGACTAGAAAGAAAAGTGTCCACTTTTAATGACATTGTGAATGAAAACCTGTTGTTTTCACTAAAGATTTCAAACAAAATGTAAAATAGTACTTGGGATTTAAAAACTAGTGGAATTTAAATTTCACA
The DNA here is from genome assembly GCA_016617855.1 of Megalonaias nervosa. NCBI lineage: Eukaryota > Metazoa > Mollusca > Bivalvia > Unionida > Unionidae > Megalonaias > Megalonaias nervosa. The sequence goes on from JAECUM010000622.1 coordinate 7,125, forward strand.
AAACAATTTTCTGAAATATTTTAGCCAAAATTCATATATCCCAAGACGAGCACCCAATTTTCCCCTGTTACGCGTAGGCTCGTACAAAATTAACAAGAGAGAAGAGTGAAGCCAACAAGCTTTATATATTTTAACAAAATAATTTGTGTCCCTAGAAAACCATGTAAAAATAGAAAATAGGACTTAACGGTTTGTGAATATAATCCAAAATTTAATCCTAAGATTTAAAAATATAAGTCCTCTCACTAAACAGTTCTAATTGAATCCGGCTTCGAATCTCGATGAAATTCCAATATGGAGGCGATGACGTCAGATGATGTCTGTACTGATGGTAACAGATCCTCGATTGAATCACAGTTTATATTTCCGTATAGAATTCCAGAATACATTTCCACTGAATTTCTTTGTCCCAGAACTTTTATAAAAAAGTACATTTGTTTAGTCTTCTAGAGAATAAATTATGAAATTCCAAAAAACAGATGAACTTCAAAAACAATCTGGCAACAACAATAGAAACACCTTGTTCCTTCAAGGTGTAGACATACGACTGCCGAAATTTTACTGAGATATCAGTATTAAACCCAACCAAAACATCATTTCAATCCCTCGTGATGGGTCACGTGATATCTTAACACTGAACAGCGGAATAAAAAAAAATGCCATTTATCACGTATGCAAGAACAGCCCTATCTAAGAATCAAATTCTCATACTGAAAATATATTTAAAAAAAGGAAAGCTATTTACAATTCAGCTAACACGAGGGCCAAAATAACCTTGACAATAGCCAATCGTCGTCACTCGATGTTTGCAAAATCTATGAACCAGAGTGAGCTAAAAATAGTGTTAATGTAATACCTTTTACGTTCTATACAAACTGAATTTACTGGAAAAATTATAGAATCCCGTGAAAATAATCATTACAATAAAATGTAATGAAACAAAATTAAAATAAGAAAGATATTTTAAAACTAACACACAAGCAATTTAATTACATATACGTAACACTATAAAAACTTATCAAACATATAAACAAATTAAATAGGCTTCAAAATAAGAAACAACCTTCCCGATGGATGTCTTTGAAACGTCGATGGGACCTGATTATTCAACAAAGACATCCGTCCTTTACAAAAACCCTCAGTAAGCTATAAAACTTATTAAAACGGGCGGAAAAATCATTTAAAAAATGTAGATATAATCAATCAAAATAGGCTGCAATATAAAATACAACCTTACAGAATCAAAATAGGCTGCAATATAAAATACAACCTTACAGATGGATGACTTTGAAACGTCACTTTGGGACCTGATTATTCAGCAAAGTCATTTGTCTCTAAACAAAATTTATGCCATAGCGCTTAAAAAATTGCAACAACCTTAACCAGGTCACAACAAAAATAAGAAACAAAAACTAAAAACCACAGGACAAAATAAAAACGCACCTGCCTCTCCAGGCCATACCACGGGGATAACGAAAAACTAATCACAAACAACACAATAATGCAGCAATAACGACTCCAAACAAAATAGGATACTAACATCTTTACATATCACAAAGGTGACCGCGGATTATCAATAAGAAGACAAATGAATTACTATGAACAAGGTAGTACTAACAAACCTAGGAGGTTAAATAAGATCCACAAATTAGGATATATGAGGTGGTCTAATACTCAGGACCATCAGGCCCAGCTGCACAATGCGGCAATTAAAAAATCTAGGAAACTTATGTAAGACCCAAAGCTTAGACTGTATGAGGTGGTCTAATCCCCAGGACCATCAGGCCCAACTGCACAACGCGGCAACTAAACAACACAAGAATTATATAGAACCCACAACTTAAAATATATGAGGTGGTCTAATGTCCAGGACCATCAGGCCCGGCTGCACAAAGCAGCACTATAAACAGCTAAGAATTACTTAAGAACTCCATACACGAACCCCAAAATTAAGACATATAAGGTGATCCAACATCCAGGATCATCAGACCCGGCTACACAATGTAGCAACCAAAACAAGACTATCATAACTAGATAATCACTAGGCGGTCACCGGAGTGGTACTAACACCTTCAAAACAGCACAGAATAATCATCGAAGTTGGGTCAAGACCATTTTATTTTTCGGCAATGGGCGTACAACATGGAAAACAAGGACGCCTTCCGTGTGCCTGAGCGCCTCCCGAGCCACCCACTTGCCTTTTCCTCCTCCAGACATTATAATTAAGTACTTATACTTCACAATACTTCACCTGACATCAGTAAATCTAAACTTTTTACATGAGTGTGTGGGTCAATTTCCACTCATGTACCCAGGACAGTAGATACGAACATTACACATGAATGAGTGTTGGTTTTATTCCCACTCATGATAACCTTACATACAGGACGATTGGGGCTCATTGACCTACAACCAGTCGCTTAAATTAAGTATCACTCTATGAGTGCATAAATGCACTGGGGATGAGGCACTGTTTCCTTCTCCAGCGATCAATTAAATAACCTGTTTTGCAGGCATAAACTAGTCGCGCATGCCCGAATGGGTGAAAGCGACTTTAATTTAAGACAACAACAACAGTCTGTCCATCCATTGTTGACTCGTCAACCTACGAAGATGCCTTCAAGACTAGCCAAGCTGAACGAATCTTACGTGAATTTACACCGTGTCAGGCAAAACCTGATACAGAAGCCTGAAGAGATAGAGAATGTCAGGATGTTAACAATAGCCCAAGTCCTGATAGAAGAGCTCTTCAGAGAGGAAATCAGGAAAGAGCAAGAAGTGTGGACGTAGAAGTATAGACTTCAGAAGCAGCAGAGAAAACAGCAACAGCAGTAGCAGCAGCAGCTACAGCAGGAGCCAGACAGAGGTTTTGTCGACTGCCGTGTAGACACGAAATAGTTCTTCTCTTTCCGAAGAAGCAGACCCTATCCTGTTTTAACACCTGCAGACAGTGTGGATAGTAGATAATATTTTTTTTTTCTTTCTGTGTGGATTGTAGATATTGGGGTTATTTTCTTCCCTTCCCTTCTGTCTGGATAGTAGATATTGGGTTTTTTGGATAGTAGATATAGTGTTTTATTTCTTCCTCCCCTTCTGTGTGGATAGTAGATATGGGATTTTTTTCTTCCTTCCCTTCTGTGTGGATAGTACATATGGTTTTTTTTTTTTTTTTTTTTTTTTTTTTTTTTTTTTTTGTTTTTTGTTTCTTTAGCAGATATGGTTTATTTCTTCCCCCCTTCTGTGTGGATAGCAGATATGGGGTTATTTTCTTCCTCTTCTGTGTGGATAGTAGATAATGGGTTTTTCTTCCCTTCTGTGTATTTGTTTGTTTTTATGCGTGTTCGTACGTTTGTTTGTGTTTGTATTTGGGTGTTTGTGTGCGCATACGTGTGTGTGTGTGTGTGTGTGTGTGTGTGTGTGTGTGTGTGTGTGTGTGTGTGTGTGTGTGTGTGTGTGTGTGTGTGTGTGTGTAGGTCTTTGTTTGTCCCTATTAAACTCCTTTTATCCCTATCAAATTCATTTCGCCTACTTACCAACAGCAGTGTGAATTCAGGTCAGCCACTTGCAACACTGTTGCCATTATTCCCCTAGTTTGAATACAGTGACGTCATGGAAGCTGGAAAGTTAGAGACTATAAATATAGATTTGGTTTGTCCGCAGGTTGTAGCTATAAATAGATACTAGGGTTTTTGAACAGGAACGGCACACAAGTTGAGGCTATAAATAGATAGTGGCTTTTCGAAAGGAATTTCCCACAAGTTGTAGCTAGAAATAGAGGGAAGGATGAGAAAAAGAAGAAGAAGAAAAATGTCCTGTAGAAGATGAGGTGCTAATGGAAAAGAAGAAGGGAGGAGAGAAAGTAGAAGAAAGCTAAACGGCCCCTTTCAGGGCCACTCATATTTCTAGAAAAGATGTCTACTCTCTCTTGCCTAAATATTTTTTAGTCGATTTTATATTTAATGTGTGATAGATTTATGTTCATAAATGTATGTATGTATGTATGTATGTATGTATGTATGTATGTATGTATGTATGTATGTATATATGTATGTATGTATGTATATGTCCTGTGCCTATGTCTATACCTATCCAGTCCCACCCCCTATTGTCCCTATATCAAAACCCAACCTTTTGTCTTGTCGCTATAGTGGCCTAGGGTCCATTTTGTTGCTATATCGTCCCAGGGGGTCTTGTAATGGTAATTCCCATTGTCGCTAACACCCCCCCCCCTTCACTACTCACATGATTTCTTTTGATTGTCACACAGTGGAAAGTTCAGTATTGAAAAACAAATGTAGAGAATATATAGCAAAATTAACTGTGTTTTTTTCCATATCTAAAAACATTATATAATCAAGAGTTTGATCTTGCAAACACGTTGCATTAAAACCTATGTGCAATTTAAAGCGTCTGAAGTACTAATGTAAAGATAATCTAGTTTCCTGACTTTCTCCACTATATCTAATATGAAACCCGGATCCATATCAAACACGGACGAGCTAGTTATCCGGAGTTTATTACAACAATCATATTTCCGTAGTCCGTATTTTAAGACTTACGGCAGGTCTGCATTTCTCCTGATAACTATTTGCGATATGAATTTCAATTTAAAACAATGAGGTTAAAGCAAACATGAATGAGAAGACTGGAGGTTATGCTGGGACTAACAATGAAGAGTGAATGTAAAGAGTGGTTTCTATGCCTGCAAAAAGGAGCATTCACTGTTAAAAACAGCGACGAGGAAGAAAGAAGAAAAAACTCTAGAAAAAGGAGCATTCATTATTAAAAACAGCGACGAGGAAAAAAGAACAAATTCTAGGAAAAGGAGCATTTATTGCTAAAAATAGCGACGAGGAAAAAATACGAAAAAAAAAAAAAACTCTAGAAGAAGGAGCATTCGTTCTTCAAAACAGCGCTGAGGAAAAAAGACGACAAAACTATAGAAAAAAGAAGCACTTATATTGTCTTATTATACATCAAATACTACACTATGCTGAGCCACGGCAGGTCGAATCAATAGTTCAGTCCGCCATGATTAGAATGTAAATTACTCCCCTTTAGCCCTAAAGATGTAGAGTAATGGCTATTTTCCTGTCATCCGTGCAATGATGTTTCCAAATACGAGAGATAATATTAAAATCCACTCTCTATTTATCTAACTGTCAGCCAACTTGTCAGTCATGCTTCAACCATTTAATTGGGTAGGGTGGGGGTAAAATACGTTTCTTGTTCTTAGATAAAGAGCTATTTTCTTTATTTTCTTTATTGAAACAGTTGGATTTTATTTCGGTTATTAATCGGGTGAGATAAATAATGCAGAATGGTTGACTGATGTACAGGCATACATGTAGGCACCTTATCCATAAGCGAAGACAAATAATTTTACGTCACATATTGGTAAAGATATAGATTTTTCCAGGAGGTCCACCCATGCGGAAATTCCTTTGTTCACATTCCTATATGTGAGTGATTGTGCTTTCCAGCGTAGAACACCGATTGAAAATATCGCCTTCCGACATTGCTACTGTTCGTGTGATCATGTTTTACAGCGTGGAACATTGAGAATATCGCTTTCTGACATTCACACCGTACGCGTGATCGTGTTTTGCAGCTTAGAACACTGAGAATATCGCTTTCTGTCTTTCCTACCGTACGTGTGATCGTGTTTTACAGCGAGAACAACTATGAAAAATATCCCTTTCATTATGTCATTGCTGTCTTTCATCACGTGATCTACTGCAATCAAAGTTAACACAAACTGGAGATAACACCCTGATTTCTATCATCACTTGCAGATTATTTGACAATCATACACAGTCTGCAAAATGTTTCTAATGGCATGCACTATTGCAATTTTGTGTCTCCGTTATGTTATTATGAACATTACTTGACAATTTGCTGACTACTTATCTACTGACATGGAATTTAAATATTGCTTTGAACAAAGATTTCACGTCAGATTTAAAATTTTTCGATTCACCTCTTCTCTAGGCTGCGACGTCACTGGAGCCCAATGGGGTTAAAGTGCTTACTTAGTACTGATAATTTGCAATATCAAAAGACGTGTATAGAAGTACTGTGTCTCAACTGTAGTCATTAAAACAATAGGATATCACCCAGCACAAACCATTAGGGTATCACACAACACAAACCATTAGGGTATCATACAACACAAACCATTAGGGTATCATACAACACAAACCATTAGGGTATCACACAACACAAACCATTAGGGTATCATACAACACAAACCATTAGGATATCACACAACACAAACCATTAGGGTATCATACAACACAAACCATTAGGGTATCATACAACACAAACCATTAGGGTATCATACAACACAAACCATTAGGCTATCACACAAGCAGCATAAACCATTAGCATCACACACACACACACACACACACACACACCATTAGAATATCTCACAGCGCAAACCATTAGGATATCTCACAGCACAAACCATTAGAATATCTCAAAGCACAAACCATTAGGATATCTCACACCACAAACCATTAGGATATCTCACACCACAAACCATTAGGATGTCTCACAGCACAAACCATTAGAATATCTCACAGCACAAATTAGAATATCTCATAGCACAAACCATTAGGATAACTCACAGTACAAACCATTAGGATATCTCACAGCACAAACCATTAGGATAACACACAAACAGCATAAACAATTAGGATCGCACGCACACACACACACACACACACACACACACACACACACACACACACACACACACACACAGCAGAAATCATTAGGATATCACACAACACAAACTATTAGGATATCACATAACACAAACCATTATGATAGCACACAAAGAGCATAAACCATTAGGATCGCACACGCATAACACAAATCATTAGGATATCTCATGCACAAACCATTAGGATAGTACACACTTACAGCACCAACCATTAGGATATCACACAACACAGCACAAACATTAGGATAGCACACAAAACATTAGGATCTCACATAGATTAGGATATCACATACATTAGCACACAGCACAAACCGAATCTGTACATTGAATTCAACAATTTGACCAAATCGAATCGTGTGCATCAATACCAAGGTCATATATTTTGCTGTTGTCTAAGTATTTCTTTGAATAGTTAGTTGTAAATTCCATACGTTATAATTAATGGACTCTTTAAGCTAGCTTTGTTGCGTTTGTTTCGACAATCTACTCTATACAGAATATATA